>VXBR01001843.1:2433-15855 GCA_013400215.1 Cisticola juncidis | reverse complement strand
TTATTTTTCCCTTCACCCCTTTTTTTCCCTTTATCTCCCCTTTCCCTCATAATCAATTTGGTTATAAAAGGCCTCAGAGATAAATTAGTCCAACCTTGATGAAGTTGCTTTTCATGCCCCCCTTTTTTCCCCCTATTCATCCTTTTTATTTTTTCTTTTCCTTCACCTCCAATTTTTTCCCCAGAATTACAAAACCAATTAGTTTGGGAAAGATCTCTGAGCTCATTGATGAAGTTCCCCTTCATTCTCCCTTTTACCCATATTTTTTTCCTGTCATCCCTCTTTTTTCCCCTTTCCCCCCTCCCTTTTATTTTTCTCTATATTTTGTATAATTTTCCTCCCCCTGTTCAGGAGGTTGGGAGCAGTTGAAACATGTTAATCCCTCCCCTCCATTTCATACACCCAAAAAAGGGGTGTAAATTACCTGTAAAAAAGGGGTGTAAATTACCTGTAAAAAAGGGGTGTAAATTGCCTGTAAAAAAGGGGGTGTAAATTACCTGTAAAAAAGGGGTATAACTGGGTTTGTATTAAAATACCCAAAAAAAAGGGCTCTAAAACCTCTGGCTCAGGACGGATCTGGCTGTGACTGAGGTGCTCAGGACCTTTTCAATGTAAATAATAATTAAGGGACAGGAGTAATTCAGCTCAGGACACTTCCTGCATTTGAGGTTGCCAAGTCTGAGTTTTCTTGCAGCTCCAGATGATTCTCAATGCGTGGGGTGATGTTTGCTCTGTTCAAGTTTGGGAACTCTGCTTTACCTTTTATTTAAATCATTTTTATTTATTTTTTCTCCTCCGCCGAACTGTTGTTTCCAGAGTTTGGGGTTTTAATCCCTGAGGCAGGGCTGGCCTGTTGTGGTTTTATTTCCAAACTTTGCATGGTTTTAGACCCTCTTCCCACATCCTGAGAGGATTCCCAAAATGAGCTCATGTTCATCCCCACTTTAACCTTCCCTCTCCTTTATCCACATCCCAACTGCTCCTTTTCAAATCCTTTAAATTCCCAAACATTGAGGAAAGAGGTGAGGGAATTGTTCATCTTTTTAACTGAAATTTTCCATGCTGGTGATAAAACTGGGAGTGATGATTTTATTTTTTTTTCCCCTGTCAAGGGTGAAAAGGGAAGTGTGTGATGATGATGGTACCTGTGGGAAGCTGATTTTTCAGGGTTTTAATCCTGGATTTTTCAGGATTTTAATACTGGATTTTTCATGGTTTTAATCCTGAATTTTTCAGGATTTTAATACTGGATTTCTCAGGGTTTTAATCCTGGATTTTTCAGGATTTTAATCCTGGATTTCTCAGGATTTTAATCCTGAATTTTTCAGGGTTTTAATCCTGCATTTTTCAGGATTTTAATCCTGGATTTTTCAGGATTTTAATCCTGAATTTTCAGGGTTTTAATCCTGCATTTTTCAGGGTTTTAATCCTGAATTTTTCAGGGTTTTAATCCTGCCCATCCATCCCTGGAAATGCCAGGATGGGGCCTGGGGTGGTGGGAGATGTCCCTGCCCATGGCAGGGGGTGGAACAGGATGGAATTTTCAGTCCATTCCAACCCAAACCATTCCATGATTCCTCAAAATTCTGTGTTCATGTGGACCCTCTCACCCTCCTCTGTGACCTCTCCCTGTGTTTGGTGTTTTTTTCAGAGCTCCTCAGGTGATTTCTGTGGGGTTTTGTTGCATCCTGGTTGTTTTCACATCATTTTTGTGAGGTTTTATGATGATTTCTTATACCCAGGCCACAAACACAGCGAGCTGGGAGCCCTCAGCCTCATCCCTGTGGGTTTCCTGGAGTGTTTTAGGATTTAGGAATTGTGTGGTGTGACAGAGCTGGCTTGGCAAGGACAACCCCATTCCAGAATTTAAATTAAACCATCCTGGAAAACCCAGAACGGTTTAATTTAACCCGAAGTTAAATTCCAGAAGTGAAATTAAACCATCCTGGAAAACCCAGAATGGTTTAATTGAACCAGAAGTTAAATTCCAGAAGTGAAATTAAACCATCCTGGAAAACCCAGAATGGTTTAATTGAACCAGAAGTTAAATTCCAGAAGTGAAATTAAACCATCCTGGAAAACCCAGAATGGTTTGATTTAACCAGGTGGACTCTCTGCCACTGAGGGTCCTTGGGGTGGGTTGGAGGTTTCACCTCCATTGGGAAGATGGAAAATTCAGGGATTAAGCTTTTTCCAGGGAAGTGGTTCTGTGGAGAAGGTGGCAGGGCTGAGCTGATGGTTGAATTTGGGCTGTCCCAACCTCACCAATTCCAGAATTCCATGGGCAAAGGCTGCTCCTGAGGGAGCCTGGCCATGGTGGGATTTCCCTGCCAGTCTGGAATTCCCTGGATGGAAACCCCTGTGCCAGCTCAGCCCTCAGAATCAACAGGAATTCTTCACATGTTGGAATTCCATTGCTTTTCTGTCTCTCAGGAGCCTGGATCACCTTTTTGTCAGCCCTAAACCAGGCAGTTTAACTTCTGGCCAGCTCAGGCCTGGAATATTTCAGCCTTTTCAGTAGGAAAAACCAAGGAACAATCTCAACAATTCCAGAATTCCATGGGCAAAGGCTGCTCCTGAGGGAGCCTGGCCATGGTGGGATTTCCCTGCCACTCTGGAATTCCCTGTTCAGAAGCCCCTGTGCCAGCTCAGCCCTCAGAATCAAGAGGAATTCTTCACATGTTAGAATTCCATTGCTTTTCTGTCTCTCAGGATCCCCTTTTTTTTTTTTTTTAGCCCTAAACCAGACAATTTAACTTCTGGCCAGCTCAGAATATTTCAGCCTTGTAGGGAAAACCAAGGAATGCCAGGAGAGTGGAGGAGCCCAAACTGGGAGCACTGGGATCACTGGGATCACTCTTTGTGTCCATCTCCCTGGTCATATCCAGCTTCTCCACGTGCCTGCACAAACTCTGGGAATATTTCCATTGCTTTTCCAAAAGAGGGAGATTTCCATGCATTTTCTCTCTCTTTTTAGGTTTGGGAATTTTTATTTTTTATTCTTTACCCTTCTCTGATGTGGGAATGTCTTCCAGGAAGGCAGCAGGGCACAGTGAACTCTGCTGTGCTCCCCAATCCCTTTTACCAAGAAAATTCAATCCAGCCTTTGGTACAGGAGAACATTTTGTGCTGTCAGTGGGAGTGGTGGGGTTGTGTCGATGGTTTTTGGTTCTGTTTAGGGAGTTCTGTGAAATTCAGCCTTGGATTTATCTTGCTCAGGCTGCTTCTGGAGTTGATCTGTGGGGAAAAAAAACACAGTTCAGATATTTTGTGTTGCCCATTACCAGTGCCCAAGATACTTAATAAACTAATTTTAAACCACATTTTTGGGGCTTTAAAATAACTTTTGCTGCACAGTGGGGATTTTACTTGTACTGTTGAGTGGGAGGAACCTTTTCCCAAAATCCAGCCCAAACCCCCTGACACAGCTCCAGCCATTCCTTGGATGGAGTGGCACCTTGTCCTGTGTGTTTAAAGAGAATTAATCCTCCAGGGCTTGAAATTCAGCTTTTTGTTAGGTCATTTTAGTGCTTTCCACTGTTGGGTGCAGATCCAAACCCCTGCCCTGATCCATTTGTCACTTATTTTAATTATTAAATTTCTATATCTGCTCTTATGAATCTCTTCATCAGCTCATTTTGCCTGAGAATCCAAACCAGGTTAATAAATGCTGGCAAAACCCCTCTGGTTTCCAGACATTTTAAACTATAAAACTCAGAATATCACTGGTGTCTTTTATCTCTTGAAACTAAAATTTCCACCAGAAGCCCTCAGCCCTTCCCAGCCTGAAGGCTGAGGGAAGGTTTTAATAAGGTGAGGGAGGTTTTAATTCCAGATTTGTGCCAGGCTTTGTGCCAGGGCTGCAGGAACCTCTCACCTGTCCAGGCCAAACTCATCCAGGACCTTCCAGCTTTGGGAAAATCCAAAGTTTTTTTTGGGGAAATCCAGTTTTTTTCTGCACCCACTGCAGCAGGGTTCGATATTTGTGTCTTCCCCAACTCTGCTCCTTATAATTCTGCTTTTTCCCTTTTTTCCCCCAAAATCTGGTGGGGCTGATGCAGTTGCCAGGTGGAGGGTCCCACTGAGGAGTTGGCCTGGGGTTTGTCCACATTTTGGGGACCTCAGATCCCGATATCCCTTGGGAATTTTGAGTTTTGAGCAGGAGCAGTCCCTGTGTTTCACCAGAACTCTGAGAGGGTGCCCCAGGCTGTGCTCCCACTTTGATTTCCAGCTCAGGCTGCCCTCCAGAATTTTGGGCAGGACTCTGAGCCTGCTCTGGGTTTGTTGTGGATGAGTTGCTTGCCAGGCTCTGAGAAGGAATCCAAGAATTCCAAGAGGGAATCCCAGATGGAACCTGGGGAGCTGCAGGCTCGTCCTGATCCACAATGACATTTTAACACCAGGGACATTCCACCTTCTTTCTTCCCTCCTGGAAATAAAAGGATGGAGCTGCACAAAAACCCTTTAGGAGGCTCAGGGTGGCTCAGAATTCCCATCTCAGTAGGATTGGGAATTCCAGCCTCTCCTTTTCACCCTTTCTTGGGAATGTGCTGCTTTTGCTGGGCAGTGGAGCCTGATTTTGTGCTGGAGGATGGAAGCAGGCATCTCCTTGGTCAAGTGAATTATTTCTGTTGTTGCTGCTGTTTGGCAGACCTGTGAATTTATTTCTTCTATTATTATTATTATTATTATTATATTGATATTGATATTGATATTGATATTGATATTGATATTGATATTGATAGTTATTATNTTCTATTATTATTATTATTATTATTATTATTATTATTATTATTATTATTATTATGCTGTGGTGCCCATAAATAATAAATGGATTGCTCAGGTCCTACAGACCAGCAGCAACTCAAGAGGAAAACTCAAATTTACAGTCCCACAAAATTCACTTGGCCTCAAACACAGAAGGGAAAACCCATGAATTTGTATTTTCACTCACAGACCACTTTTGCTTGTGATCAGTGTGAGGAAACCAATCCAGAAGAAACTGAGTCCCTCCCACTGTTCATTACATAAGCATCTAATTAAAGAAATCAAACAGGGACTTCTTGGAAAACTTCCCCATAGTCTGGGTCAAAAATACTTGCAAAACCACAGCTCGGAGTGCCCGTGTTTTATTTATGCTGAGAGATGTAAATGAGAAGTTTATTTTTGGTGTCAGCCACTGGAGTCTCCTGCTGCTTCCTCGGGCACCAGGAAAATCCTTTAACTCCTGATTTCCCTTTGGAAGGAGAAGGGAGTTCAGCAGAGCTGCTCCCTTCCCTCCCTGGAAGGAGCTGGTGGATTCAGGGCTCTCCTCGTGGTTGTTTTGGGCTGAAATTGGGTATTTTCAGGCTCATTAATTCTGTATCATGAGCATTCCCGTGGATTTGGGGGTGAATTGGTGAATTCGGTCCAGAAGGAAACGGGAATTTCCCTGGGAATGGCTGGGACACTTCAGCCTCTTTTTGGGGTGTCTGTGAGGGCCAGGGGTTGGATCAATGAGAAATCTTCATTCTTTATGGCATTTTAGCTGGCAAAACTCAATGTGCAGGGCAGATGGTGATGGACAAAAACGGTGGCCCTTTTTATGGGGAAACTCAACTCACCTCCCCATGTCCCTGATGTCAGATTGTGGGAGACATTTGGCCCTCCAAAAGCAGCCAGAGTTCCAAAATGTGGCATCTTGCATGTGGGAGAAATCTTCATACTTATGGCATTTTGGCAGGCAAAACCCAATGTGCAGGGCAGAGGGTGGTGGACACGAATTGTTGCCCTTTTTCATGGGAAACTAAAGTCACCTCCCCATGTTCCTGATGTCAGTTTGTAGATGACATTTGGCACTCCAAAAGCAGCCAGGATTCCAAAATGTGGCATCTTGCATGTGGGAGAAATCTTGATCCTTATGGCATTTTAGCAGGCAAACCCCAATGTGCCAGGCAGATGGAGATGGACACAAATGGTGGCCCTTTTTGTGGGATATTAAAGCCACCTCCCCATGTCCCTGATGTCAGACTGTAGGTGACATNAGCCATACCTTCAACATGTGGCGTCTTGCATGTGGGATAAATCTTGATCCTTATGGCATTTCAGCAGGCAAAACACAGCGTGCCAGGCAGAGGGTGATGGACACAAACAGTTGCTTTTTTTGTGGAGAAATTAGTCACCTCCCTGTGTTCCTGATGTCAGACTGTAGGTGACATTTGGCACTCCAAGCTCAGCCAGGCTTCCACCACGTGGCATCTTGCATGTGGGAGAAATCTTGATCCATAGGGCATTTCAGCAGGCAGATGCCAGCATCCCCGGCAGAGGGTGGTGGACACAAACAGTGTCCCGTTTCCATGGGATATTAAAGCCACCTCCCCATGTCCCTGATGTCAGTTTGTAGGTGACATTTGGCACTCCAAGCACAGCCAGACTTCCACCATGTGGCAGCTTGAATTAGGGAGAAATCTTCATATTTACAGCATTTCAGCAGGCAAAACCCAATGTGCCAGGGTGAGGGTGATGGACAAAAATGGTGGCCCTTTTTCATGGGAAACTAAACTCACCTCCCCATGTCCCTGATGTCAGATTGTGGGAGACAGTTGGCACTCCAAAAGCAGCCAGAGTTCCAAAATGTGGCATCTTGCATCTGAGAAAAATCTTGATCCATAGGGCATTTTAGCAGGCAAAACCCACTGTGCCAGGCAGAGGGTGATGGACACAAATGGTGGCCCTTTTCCATGGGAAATTAAAGTCACCTCCCCGTGTCCCTGATGTCAGTTTGTAGGTGACATTTGGCATTCCAAATGCAGCCATACCTTCAACACATGGCAGCTTTCATCTGGGATAAATCCTGATCCATAGGGCATTTCAGCAGGCAAACCCCAATGTTCCAGGCAGTTCTTTCCAGCTGAGGATATTCCCAGCTGCAGCCAGGGCTGGACAGGGGGATCCTTCAAAACCCAGAACTTTGTGGGGACGAAGCTGCAGCATCTCTGGCCACCCTCCTGCTCCAGCCTTAGTGCCTCACCCACTCCCATTCTCTTTTCCAGCAAAACCACTAATCCCCTCTCTCCATAAAAGAGGATTAAACCCAGGAACATTTGCACCTTGCAGCAGCCTGGCCTGGCTCTGCCTTTCCCAGCAGTAATCCCAAGGTTTTCCCTCTGTGCCCAGCCAGGAATGCAGTCAGCAAACATTTTTGGGTTAGGGAGCCTTAAAAAGCCACTTTTACCCGTTAATTAAAAAAGCTGAATTGACTAAAGATGAGTAACTGGCTCCACGCTGTTCAAACGACTCCTGGGTTCTGCAGGTCTGAGGAAAAGAGGTTAAAATTGGGATTTCTGTGTGATTAAAGAGGTGAAAATTGGGATTTCTGTGTGATTAAAGAGGTTAAAACTGGGATCTCTTTAAATAAATTACAAGAGTGTGGAAGGTGGTAAGAGAATGGCATTGATCACGTCCTGGTTCCTGAATTTGTGGCAGAGCACACAGAAAGATTTTAGGGGGAAAGGTGGGTTCTGGTAAGGGGGACTCGCCCCAAATGCTCCCTGTGACCCCAAAAGAGCCTGGGAATGCTAAATGGGAATTCCACCCGCTGGTTTAGGGTTCTGGGTGTGGTTTCAGTGCCAGTTTTGGGTTACACTCGGCTGGCACAGGCTGGGATGTGGTGATGCCCTTCCCTTGGATTTCCAGATGTGCCCTCTGGTTTTTTTGGGAATTCCTGGGGAGGGCTGATTCCACTGGGTTTTATTTCTTGGTACCAAAGCTTGAAAAGGAATCCAAGAATCCACCTCATCCCTGTGTTCACCCCTGCTGGATTTTGGTGCTAAATAAATGAAATTTAGCTGCCAAAAGTGCAAATCCACAGTCCTGATGTCCTGTCACACCACCCAAATGGGAGATTTTATCCCAATAAATACCTGTGAAATCCCATTTGTTTCTCTTCCAGTCCTGCCACATGGGAAGTTTTTCCTGCAGGGGGATTTCTTTGCTCTTTGATGGGCACGTTAACAGCAGGAAGTTCAGTTTTGTTTGTTGGAATCCACTTGAATTCATGCTGAATTCATTCAGAATTTCACGCTGAGACCGGGAGCACTGGTTTGGGTTTTTTTGTTTTTTTTTTTTTTTTGTTTAGGGTTTTTTTTGGTTGGTTTGTTTGTTTGTTTGCTTTGTTTTTGTTTTTGTTTTTTTNTAATCAACTTCACTAACAGGAATAACGCTTAGTTTCCATTTTGAAGTCAGTTTTTCCTTCAGTTGCCTACTTTGAGTCTCTTTTCCCTCCTCCAATAAACGGATCTTTTAAGAGTTCTCGTCCTAAGAATATATAAATATTGATTGCAAATTCTCACACACACAATATATAAGTTTCTCATAATAAGGCAGTTGCCATAGTACTCAGTCTTTTTGTCTTGAGATTTCTGATTGTTTGGGGGGTTTTTTTGTGGGGTTTTTTGGTTTTTTTGTGTTTTGTTTGTTTGTTTTTGGTTTTTTGTTTTTTTGTTTTTTGGGGGTTTTTTTGGTGTTTTTTTGGGTTTTTTTTTGTCCCCATGCTAATCAAAAGGATCACTTTACCAATGTTATGCCACAGGAGGACGCTGTGGAACGAGAGCTGTTGTTCCTCCCTGTGCTGGAGCCACCAACCCCGTAAATAAAATGTTCCCTTCAATTTTCATAGGAGGGGAATAAACTGCAGTGCCTTATCTTGCTTTGTGCTGCTGACAGGAGTCGGTGTCTCAGTCCTGGGAACCCTTTTCCATCCAAAATATTGCTTTTTGGAGGGGTAGGTGTTCCACTGGGGGAAAAAAAAAAAAAGGAAAAAAAAAAAAAACCCTGTTTTTTATCAGGTTGAGGTATAAGCCTCAAAATTCTCCCCATGAACAAGGGAGCTTTTTGGTTTTTTCCGTGGAAAATGGGATTTTGGTGTTTAAATGTGCATTTTCAATGAGTTGTGGTGACAAGTGAGAGATGAATCAAGCTTAGCCTGGTGAGTGGTGTTGTCTGCTTATCAAACCCACAGGGGTGATTCCCTCCAGGCTCAGTTTCCAATTCAAAATAAATACCCTAAATACAAATTAATGATGTTTACCCACTGGGAGATGCCAGTACAGTGTGGGAATCATGGAAAAAGCAGAATTTCTGTGATTGGGAGGCTGGAATCACCTCCAGGGATACCTGAGCATCCTCTTTGTCCTGTGCCCATGGAGAGGGTCTGGGGCTGGCTGGGTGGCACTGCCAAGTGATGGGAGTGGGGGCTTTTCCCTGGGTTTTCCCAAGCTGGTGCAGTTGGAATTGGCTGGCACAGAGCTCCTGGCACCTCTGGTTTCTCCTGGGAGGGATTTTTTAACCAGGAGATGCTGTGAGGGAGCTGGGTGAGGTGCTGGGTACCAGTTGGCCCAGGCAGAGGAGAACTGGATTCTGGACCAGGACTGGCCATTCCTCCTTTTTAAATCTGCCCTCTAATCCTCCCCTCAGCTGGCAGCAGCTCCTGTAGCTCAGGCATCCCAGAAATCACCAAAACCAGCTCATTTCACACCATTCTCATCAGAGGGAGGACACAAATCTCACCTACCTTGTTAGTAGGACTAACGAGGTTTGATGGTGAAAATCAAATCCCTGATCCCTCCTTGTGCCATTGGGGATTTGCCAATGTTTCCTGCATTTCAGTTATCAAATTTTAGCTTTAGTTATGAAATGTTGTGTTGGTTTCCACGTTGGTGCTGGTACAGAATGGGAAATTTTCCCTGATCCCTCCTTGTGTCATTGGGGATTTGTCAAATCCTGCATTTATAAAATTTTAGCTTTAGTTATGAAATGTTGTGTTGGTTTCCACGTTGGTGCTGGTACAGAATGGGAAATTTTCCCTGATCCCTCCTTGTGCCATTGGGGATTTGCCAACTCCTGCATTTCAGTTATAAAATTTTAGCTTTAGTTTTGAAATGTTGTGTTGGTTTCCACGTTGGTGCTGGTACAGAACAGAGGGGAAAGTTTCCCATTTTTCCCAAATTTCCACCCAGAATAACTCACTCTCAATATGAAAAAATAAAGGCTGAATTCTGACAATCAGGGTGATTAGAAAGAATCAAATTCTCTAAGAACCTCAACTTGATTGATCAATTTGAACACCAGATCTTTGTATTTGGTGTTTTGGATTGTGTTTGTCCCCAGATGGGGTTGGCTCTCTGTGGCAGTGGCCATCAAAATGTGATGGATCTGAAATAATAAATAATAATAAATAAATAAATAATAGGATTTACCCACTCTCCTGCCCAGAGGGGCTTGTGCCAGAGCAGGAAGGGCAGGACTGGACAATTTCAGAGGTAAAATTCAATTTAAACAGGATTTGATTAGCAAATGAACAGCGATTGATTTCTTGCTAAAATCAATTTTCACTTAGGGATTGTCCCAGGCAGGGAAATGGGAGTTTATCAAGAGGCTGGAAGTTCAGCACAGCTTTTTAAACATCACATTCCTGAGCTCTAACTGCAGAGGAAATGCTTTTTAATCTGATTGAATCCACCAAGTGTGACCCAGTTGGCTGGAAAATCTCCCTCCCATCACGTCAGCCCCGATCACCAAAGGTGCTTTTGATCCCTCCTCCTCACCACGAGGAGGAGGAGGAGCCACAAACACTTGGTAGTCCTTAAAAAGTCCTTAAAATAAATGGAATTGGGGTTTTCCTTGCTGAGCTGGGAGAGCAGGGAGCTCCAGGGCTGATGGAGATGGAGCAGCTCAGTGAGGAACTCAAGGTGTTGGCCCACAAAGCCTGGCTGGTGTCAGGAATCCTTTGGGAATAATTGGAATTTGGGAATGGATTCCCAAGGTTTCAGTGTTTGTGGAATTAGGTGTGGGTTGCCTTTGAGTGGAAAGTTTCCTTCCAGTGGTGTCATCTGTTGTCTCCTCATGGACTTGAAATTCAATGTGCTCCATCAATCATACTCTGCTCACATTTTCCCATGGATTTTTTAAAAATTTCAATAGAAATACCTTAAAATTGCATTGCTCCAGTAGGAAAAGCAGCTTTTCCCTTTCAGGAAAAGCTCAGTGTCTTGGGAAATCTGTTAAGCTGTAAATCCATAAGGATTTCCATGAAATATTTTTTTCTCACCCATTTTTCTCTGGCGATGGCAGGATGAGTTTCTGGTTGTTTTTCCACCAGAAATTTCCATTTTGTCTCAGTGTCCCTCAGTTCAAACTGGCTCCATTTGAACTCCTGCTATTTTTGGAGGGTTCTAATATTACAACCCAAGCTGTAAACAGGGCTGGGCAGCAGCAGCACCAGATTCCAGCAGCTTTTTTGGGAGGATTGGGAGTCTGGAGCTGGTTTGGCTTTAGCTGTGGCCTCAGCAGGTTTGTGACAGTCACACAACAATCCTGCTGTCCCTAGGGCTGGAATATTCCAACCCTTCCCCAGCACTAAACCCTGTCCCCAGGGTCTGTAAAATTCCTTCAGGGATGGACTCCAGCACTTCCCTGTTCCACTGACGATGCTTTTGGAGAAGAAATATTCCCTAAAATCCCATCTAAACCTCCCCAGCACAACTTGAACCCCTTTCCTCTTGTCCTGTGGCTTGGGAGAAGAGGCTGACCCCACCTGGCTGCAACCTCCTTTTTTTGGTCAAAATAACCCTCTTGACAAAGTTCCCCTGTCCCATTCCATGATCTGGTGTCAGTCAGGAGCTGGAATTCCATGATTGTACTCACAAGGTCAGGATCATTTTTTGTTTATTTTCTTATTCCCTGTAGCCAATCACTTCTTTTTCTGCTCTTTACCCTGAGCAGGAGCAGATTCCCTTTGGGAAATCTGTTTTTGAGGGCTGAGGTTCTAATTCTCCTGTTCCACTGACAATGCTTTTGGAGAAGAAATATTCCCTAAAATCCCATCTAAACCTCCCCAGCACAACTTGAACCCCTTTCCTCTTGTCCTGTGGCTTGGGAGAAGAGGCTGATCCTCACTTGTCTGCAAACTCCTTTTTGTTTGGTCAGAATAACCCTCTTGACAAAGTTCCCGTGTCCCATTGACCCCTCCGTGGCATTCCATGATCTGGTGTCAGTCAGGAGCTGGAATTCCATGATTGTACTCACAAGGTCAGGATCATTTTTTGTTTATTTTCTTATTCCCTGTAGCTGATCACCTCTTTTTCTGCTCTTTGCCTTGAGCAGGAGCAGATTCCCTTTGGGGAATTTTGGTTTTGAAATTTGAAATTTTGAAATTTGAAATTTTGAAATTTCTTTTTGTGGGCTGAGATTTTAATTCTCCCATTTGAAAATATCTTAGGGATGTGCTGTTTCTTTTCCACAAATGCACAGGAGGCACAGGCTGGAAATATCCCTGCACCTCCTGTCCTGGTCCTTCTGCACAGGTCTGTGCTCCCAGTGTGTGGCCCAGGGCCCTGCTGGCTCTCTGAGCTGCTGCTTTGCTCAGTGTTTTACCACAGGGCACCTGAAATAAATCACTTTTCTGTGGTGGCTGTGCTCGGGTTGTGATGGCTTTGCCTTTTCTGAGCTCTGAGTTTGGGTCTGGGCCCCTCCTGACNCAGGGACAGGAGGAGAGGGAACGGCCTCAGGCTGGGCCAGGGGAGGCTCAGGGGGGATTTTAGGGAAAATTCCCTCCTGGAAAGGTTTGTCCAGCCCAGGGAGGTTTGGAGCTCCCATCCCTGTGGGGATTTCAAAGCCCTGTGGCTGTGGCCCTTGGGGACACAGAGTCAGGCTCTGCTCCCAGGAACAGGGACAGGAGGAGAGGGAACGGCCTCAGGCTGGGTCTGGGTGGGCACCAGCAGGAATTTCCCCATGGAAAGGGAGCTCAGGGCTTGTCAGGGGCTGCCCAAGGAGATCAAATTGGACTCACTGTCCCTGGGGGTGTCTGGGGCAGGACTGGATGTGGCACTCAGTGCTCTGGGCATAGGTTGGACTCTGATCTCAGAGGTCTTTCCCATCCTCAGTGATCTGGGATTCTGTCCTGGCATCCTCATTTGTGTCCTGAGTACTGAGGGGACTTTGTGTCCCCCTCAGGCCTCTTCCCTGAAAGCTGGGACTGGATGGGGCAAAACCAAGTCCCAGCTTTGACCCTGAAATGGGTGAGGGAATCTCAGGGCTGCAGGAGCCTTGGGGACCAGTAGAGAGAATCCATCTGGGTGCTGTGCTCTGGATTTCTCCAAACCCTTCAACCAAAAGCTCCTCTCCTGGCAGAGTTGTCATTGTCAAAGTTGTGACCTCTGTCCCTTGTGCTCTCCTGTCAGAGTCCAGGACATCCCTGTGGCCACCCTGGAGGGTTTGGGGACAGGACAGGAGGTCTGGGGTCTGTACAGGGGGGTCAGAGCCTCACACAGAGCCCAGGAGGACACTGCCTCTGATCCCTGCCATGGCAGTGAATGCCCACAGTGTGTGAAGAATCACAAACCCTAAGAATTTAAAAATAAGCAGTACTGGTTTTGCTATAGAATA
>VXBR01001842.1:140816-164812 GCA_013400215.1 Cisticola juncidis | reverse complement strand
ATTCCTTTTAAAATTTGAAACAGTTACCATTAATTAAATAAACTATGGCTAAAAATAAGTACTTATCACATCTACAAGTGTCATAAAGTGATTTATACTCATCCTGAAAAAAAGCTAACACTCAGGAACATGTTCTTTGGTTACTCAATTCATTAACACTTTTTATTGTGGTGAATGGACAGCATTTTCTGGCCTTTATCCACTGCCCTCTGTGGTGGCCCCAGGATCACCCACAGAGAACAATTCACTGCCTTGGAGAATGTGCAGCCCCTACATTGCCTTAGTTAGCAGTGATGCCACCTTTGGAGAGTCCCCT
Source organism: Cisticola juncidis (assembly GCA_013400215.1). Lineage (NCBI taxonomy): Eukaryota > Metazoa > Chordata > Aves > Passeriformes > Cisticolidae > Cisticola > Cisticola juncidis. Next base: position 164,496 of record VXBR01001842.1, on the reverse strand, counting down.
TGAGAGTTTTCCTTGTAAGTCAGGGTGAGCAAAAATGCTTCAACCCATAAGCCTTTGCAGCTCTATGTTAATATTTCATACCGCATTGGTTATTCCCCTTGTTCCTGGTTTTTACCCCTCCTGATTGGTTCCATTTTGGATCCTTTCCCTGACTGGTCCCCTTCCCAATTCCTTTCCCCATTGGCCAAGTTATGAAACCCCACCCCTGGCTACCCTATATAATCCCTCTGCCCGCTGGACTGCCTGCCTCTTTTCCTTTTGGACCTTGTAGCAGAAAGAAGCTCTCCTGCAGGTTGGAAAGACCCTCTCCCGCTGCTTTTACTCCTGCATCAGCCAGGGTGGCAAGCGTGGCTCTGCCGCTCAGGCAGCCTCACAAAAGAGCTGCGCACTCTGCACCTGAGGGTTCCTGTGCCTCTGTCCATCTGGGTGTCTTTTTAAAGATGCTTCTGACAACGAAGGTTGCAGCACTTTCACCACGGGATGAGACCACGACAGTCCTCAAACCAGGAGGTGCAACACAGAATCACAGGATGGATGAAGCTGCAAGGGACCTATTAATAATTTAATTTAATCCAAGACTCCACTCAAACTAGCGTCAATGAGAGGAGGTTTCTCAGGATCATGCTCCCTTGGATCTTGCATCCAAGAATGGAAACTCCTCCACCTCTCTGGGTAACCTGTGCCAGTGCTCAATCACCCTCAGAGGATGAAATAAGTGTTCCCTGATGTTCAAAGGAAATGTCCTGTGTTTCATTGTGTGTCCATTGCCTCTGGTCCTGACACTAGGCACCACTGAAAAATTCTGGTTTCCTTTTCTTTACCTCCCTACTGGGAAATCACATACATCAAGAAGACATATTCTACCCACTGAAACTTTTTTCTCCAGACAAAAGTCTCAGTTGTCTCAGCCTCCCCTCATGTGAAAGATGCTCCAGTGCTTAGTCATCTTTGTGCCCTAATTTCACTGACTTCCTATGTACTTGTTGCAAAATACTTCAATAGATTTTTTCATCCATTTCTTCTGTTCTTGTAGTGGGCCTTCAATTAAATTCCTCAGTTCTTAGTCCTTTCAGGTTTTTTTCAATGCTAGGTAATATATTTTGCTTTCTGATCTTACTTAGGTCTGTTACCCAGCTTGGAATAGAAAGGAATAATAATCTAACAAGATAAAGCACAATATTTAGTTCATGCAGTTGAACAGTCTCACTGGACTGTCAATTGCAAAGTCACTTTGGGGTGTTGCAGCCTTCTAGCTTCATTCTGGTAAGAAGGCAGCAGCTATACTTCAAATGCAACTGTGGAAAGACATAACAGTGATTTATATCACATAAGATTTAGTAATTTATGAATTTGTATCATGCTGAATTTTAGTCACTCATTGGTGCAGTTGGGAGCATTTAGTACTTAACCCAGTTACATATCTTAAGACAAGGCAGTAATTTTTATTTTATTTTTATCCCAGTATGTGCAAGTGACTGTTATGATAAGTAGTGCTGGGTTTGAAATCCTAATTGTATTTTTGCTTTCTTATAGGCATAACTGCATACAACCCATTCAACTTTCCTTTGCATTTATTTCCTCAAAATCAAGCAGACAGCTTTTTAGCATTATGCATAATGGCACTTTCATACAGGACTATGATAAAACAGAAAATAGTAAAGCCTGCTGAACATAAGTTTCCTTTGATTTTTTTCCTCTCTTTTTCTAGTAGGAATATGGTCTCTGTTTTTATTTCTATGCCTTCAACAATATTTCCGGCAATCCCATGTTGTCCTAAAGTCCTCATGAACGTCATGCAAATATCTACGTGGGCAGTTCTTGAAAGGCAAACTACTTAACAAAGTGAGCTTTTATCAAAGCATTAAGCTGTTAATAAATGAAGAATGTTTATCCTCAGAAGAGCTTCAAAGAGTGTTTTGATGAAGATGAGCTTTCTTTCTCTCTCGCAGCTGTCCTTGCTTGCGGATGGGAGCTGGCAGGCCAGATCAGGCCTGCTGCCAGTGAAGAACAAGTAGGAGGAGGTGGGCAAGGTTTCAGTGCAGGTGTTCCTTTAGAGCTTGCTGTTTGATTACATCCTAAACTGTGTCTGTGAAAGTGAGGCTGCTTTGTTCTTTTATGTTTGCTCTGTGCTATTTTTAAACATGATAAACCCCCCCAAAAACATTTGCATTTTTTAAATTACTAATTAGAAAAGAAAAATCCAAGTGAACATAGACACTGACCAGCAATAACATATCAAATGAATTTTCTATCTTTTCAGTTATGTTGTTAAAAAATTTATTTTGTTTAGGTTGAAAATAATAATACTGATTGAGGAGATTCATCTGCAAACATAACTAAACAAAGATGGACAGAAAGACATTAAGATAAAAAATATAGAAATACATCTTAATAATCTTAATAGTTCAGAGTGATAGTTTTTCAGCACATGGGTGTTTACATCTCTAAAGACAAACAGAATGGGTATTATTCTGCAGAATCTGCTCTTTAGATTTTGTTATGAATATAGCTCCTGAAATGAGGTTCCCACTCTCTCTTTTTTTTTTTTTCCATGGTGTTGGTGGTGGTATTATTTTGTTTGCTGGTGATTAATGTTTTTGCCCTTTGTCCCACCTACTTAACACATCTATTTCAATCTGGCTGAAATTCTAAGGCAAACCTTTGGAAAAACATTTTTCAAGCTTGAATAACAATCATTCCCCTTTGTTATTTATAGATTTGATAGACAGAAGAGAAAGATAGCATGGCCTGAATACACCACACATAATAACTTAGATCTGTAATAAATCCAGTTGCCAATAAAATCTTATTAACAACATAAACCATATAAAATATCCACTTAAAATAATGTTTTATATTAGATATTTCAAATCTGAATGTTTGGAAATACTGAATGACATCACAAAATGCGCAAAATGCAATCACAAATATAGCACCAGGAATATTATGAACATTCCACTATGCATCTGGACGTGTAATTTTCTAGCTATGTTTCCTCATTGTGGTGCCAAACTAGTTTACAGAGAGCAGAAAGTGGTCATAACCTTAAAGCTGCATTTTGGTCTGCTATGATGAGATACCTGCATAGCATAAAAATAGGTACTGGAGTCTCTCTTTATTTTATTTTATTTTATTTTATTTTATTTGGGTTTTTGTTGTTGTTTTGTTTTTTGGTTTTTTGTTTTTTTAGTGAGCAGGGATAGAAGAAACATACTTCTCATACAGAGAAGGGGTAGTAGTTATTCTGCTTGATAGGAATGTGTTATTTAGTTTTTTGGCTGAGAATCATAAGAATCGTAAGGCTGAGAAGAAAATTCATGTAAGATGACTTATAGCCCTTTCTTTTTGTCTGGGAAATTTTTTTGTCCAATATGTTTCTTTCCATTCTTTCTGGCAATAAATATTGAATCTAAATTACTTGAAGTAAAACCAAAGGACATGAAAAAGAAGATCCACAAAGTTGAAAGCAAAACCTTTCAATTTTCAGGCAGTGGACAGACATAAGGGGAAAAAGTTCAGTACCTAATTCAGCATCATGAGACTCAATACTGCATTTCCCAGTGTCAAAATATATCCTAACTTTAGGTTATCTGGAACTAACTTAACTCTGTATAGACTAGCAAGTAGTCTGTATGTAGAGACTGAAAGCCAGATGTCAGTATCCTGACAACTAAATCTCTTAATTCTATATTCTGGAAGCTAGCAAAGGTGCATACTAGAGTGCCTTGCAAATTTCATTTTATGAATAGGTACTAGAGAACGAAAAAGAGCCTATTTGTTATACCTCATGTGATCTTTGCCTTACATTAAAGAACAGGCGTGGATCACTTAATCACTGAAGTACTACAAAATAAGTAAAGATGTCATCACAGAAGAGACTGAAAGAGGCCTTCCTTAAAATATTGTATCTTCTCCTAGAAAGTTCATAAAGTGAAACTTCATTTGTGGTATCTCTCCAATGAATCTTTATCTATAGGAAAATGTCAATAGGGATGATTTCTTTAATTCATCATATTTCAGGAAGGCCTCTGACTGCTTATACATTTTGCCTTCACTATAGACAGGCAGTCTTTCCAATGATGGAAAGACTTTCCGTCTTCCCAAAAACACTTTCCATGCATATTTTTCACCATTTCTTTTTTAGGGAAGCTTTATTTTTTTTTAATTTTTTTTTTTTTTTTTAAATTATCACTAATTCTGTCATTAGATAATAGAAGTCAAACGATAGAATGAATATATTGTCACTGACACATACATCTAAAACCAGTAAAGGCTAAAAGGACCTTCTCTTTGATGATATTTCTGCACCATTTTAGTTTGCATCTGTACAGACAACTGTGATCTCCATGTTATGATGTCAAAAAGATGACTCATCTTAAGACATGCTTTTTAGCTTTGGTGTAAAAGGCTTTTTTAGCTCTTGGTGTAAAAGACAATAACAACAGTAAATAGAATGGCATTACAACAGAAATGGTTTTCTGGCTTTTTCAGCAGAAAAATTACGAATGGAATGCTAAAAATGTTCTCTTCTGAGATGTGTTTGTTTGTCAGTATGGATATACTGCAAATCCTGTTTGTTATACTCTACTATTGGTTTTAGTGATAGAGCTAAACAAGCTGATAGTCTTTTTGAGAACTGACAAAAGGCATCAGGTCAAGGTTATGTGGTTACCATGTCATAGATTATAAGTGTTTCAGAAAAGAGAATTCAAATAATAGAAGAATCTTCCATGTGAGAAATTCCAACGGCTGCAATGTGAAACTAGACAGTTTCAGAAGAAATTGAGCACACATTACTTATCAAGGGAAAAAACTGTAAGACAAGTCTAAAGTTCCCTTCCAGTGGCTACCACAGTACAGTAACATTTTAAATTACAACCATGTTCAAAAGTTAGAGACAGTTCCTTTCCATAATTGGAACTATATGAATAATGATATTTTCACTCCCACAAAAATCTACCTGATCTGAAAATTTTCTGTTTAATTGCCTGTGGAGATTTTCTGCTTTGTTTCTATTTTCAGGAAAAGCACAGGTAAAACAGGTAAAACAAATGGTTAGATTTAACTAGTTACAATCGATTCAGTCTTGTTTAAAGCAAAAAATCCAGTAATTAAACCATTATTTTGAAATTGGAAGTGGTAGAAAGGTCAGGTAAAAACTGTATTTTCTCAGTCAGAGCTATGCTGTTGAGTGTTCTGAAATGGGTTTCTCATGGCCAAATTTCATTAATTAACATATTGAAAATTTCAGTGGAAATGTAGTAAGGAAAATATTAGGCCAGCTTTTGTCCTGCTTTTACAGGGTTCAAAATTCTCTATCATCTCTATCTTGTTCTCATGATGGAACAAAACATGAATCTGTGGGAAAATATAAAAACCCCTTTGATTATTGTTTAAATTTATTGGAAGGAGAGGCCTGCAGTGAAATGAAACGAGGGATGAAGTTGATAGCGCAAATTGTCTGACTGCTCATCAGCTGGTTGGCAGACAGAAAAGGGAGAAACAGCAAACAGAACAAAGATCTCTGTTCAGACTCCTTACAATCCATGGGCTTGCATATATTTTATTAGCACCAGGAAGAATGAAATACATTAGAAAGTCCAGCCACCCAAACATGCGTATGATTCCCAAGTTTCCTCTAGCTTGGAAGATGTAAACATGCCATTTATATTTTAATGACTGTTTGAGATGTGCAATGTACATTTGTTCAAGCATCACAACAGCCTTTTAAGGGAAACAAATGAATAACAGCTTGGTTATACTTTCCAGTCTTCCTGCTTTGACTCTCCACCTTAAACTGGGGTATTTAAAGAGCCCCGCAGGTAGCTTTTTAGAGAGGCTTCCAGCCTGCAAGTAATGTGTCTTAAGAAAAAGTTGTTTCATTCCTGGTGATACAGCACTTGGTGGGGGACCAACACATCCCCCAGGGTCCTGAGAGTCCCAAGCAGTGGGCACAGGATCAGTGTGGAAAAGGGCAAACTGGGCCTCATGTGCATTCCAAGATTTCTTTATTATCATGTCATATAACTCCAATACAGTGCAGAGCTGAAGAACTGGGAACAGAGGCATGACTTTGGGTCTTAAGGGACAGGTTCAGGGTCAAGGGGCCTATACGGAGAAGACTGGGGAGGGACACAAGGTGGGGTTTACAGAGCACAAACCAATGGGGAGGCTAATGTGAAGAGACTAATGTAAACAGACCAATGGAGCCTCCAAAAATAGGGGATTCCCCAAGGGGCAGTCCAGGAAGGTCTGGTACCAGGGAGGATGGACAGGGAACATTCGGGAATAAGGGGTATATATTAGAGAAGATTGACAGCCCAATGGGCGGATGCAACCCAGGCTAAACCACCACCCCGGCAGGAATAAAGAAAGAAACCAGAGGGTATTAAAACACAAAATTTCACACCACCACAGGAAAAGTCAGCAGGAGGTGAGTAAGGGTCAGAAGCAACAGAGTGTTAGTAATAGTGCAACCTTTAATAATACGTCTCATCTAAATTTTTAAATTGTGATGTTATGTTTTGAAGAATTCATACTTTATCCCTATCTTTTTTGAAAGAATGCCTGTCTAAGTTTTTCTCTCAAAAGTGTAGTAACTAAAGAAAGGAAGATTAGAAATATGTAATTCCACTTCCAGGCTGTACAATCACGATGGACCACTAAGATATTTCTTCTCTCCTTATCTCATCTCTCCTTATCTCATGTCTTTGAACACACAGATCTTTGAGATCTTAAAAAATGATGTAAAGATAAAAAGAATACCCATTAGTACCTTGAGAAAGAAAATATGGCTGCCTCTTCTTTAGCTTCTATAACCTGGCTGACAATTAACTATGTTCATTTTGGTTTTGAGTACACCACAGTATAGAGGATGGTTTTTTAGTGTCTTCAGCAGTGCAGTGCGAAGATGGCAATAAGACAACCATGCACTGAAATAAATCACCCTACTTCCAGGAAGTTTGCAAGTGTTCATAGCCAAGTAATAGCTTTTCTGTTTATCTGCTGAAAAACTGGCATCAGTGATGAAAATGTTAATACTTTACAGAATACATCTGAATTACAATTAACACAGCTCTGAAAAAAGCCCCACAGGGTTCTAAACTGGGGTCATTAATGTGTTTGTGCTTTGTGGACTGACATCCTGACTAATTTATCATTCCCTTGACCATTGCATAATTTTCAACACCCATATAAAACATTGCAATACAACACAAGACTGCATTAGATCTACATAAGATAAACACAGTGTAGGAAACATATTGCTGCATTTTAAATTATTAGTTACGACTATTTTATTTGTACAAACATCAGTTAAGAGAACAAATGCATAGAAGCAAACTGCACAGCTGGATGATCAGTGGCCAGCAGTAAAAGCCTCTAAATCTCAAAGTAATTAATTAGTAGGATACAATCCTAATCTTACAGAGTAAAATTGTCTTGCATTTCGCTCCCTCTGTGCAGAGGGACTGCCATAAGATCCGGAAATCATTGTCATTTAAGCTCTAATTTAACAGTTTAAATAGCATCTCAGTGGGACTTCGACTTTATGCAAGTTGTATTGGGGAAGTAAGATGACATACTTAATACAGGTAAAGAAGATAAATAATACAATTTTTAAAAAATATTTAGTAGAAAGAGGTAATGTTGCCCTGGTTTTTCTGAGTTTTTCTAAAGCCTTCTGCTTGTTTATAAGATGGAGTCAGTCTTTAAGCTTCTGCACAATATCAGAAGTCAGTTTTTCAGTTTCTCACACCTTGAAACATAAACCAACCTTCTGGTTTCTGTTCACTGTCTTTTGTTTACATATTTTCTAGCCTGAAAATAATGTTGATTGACAGCTGGTCTGGCCAGTGGGGTGAAGGGGTAGTAACCCCAGCAGCCAATCCACAACCAAACCCACAAATGTATAAAAATCAAGAAATAAACAGGATCCCCCTCTTTTTGGGGAGCAGCTCTTGCCTCCACCTTGTTATTTTGCGTGTCAGTTGACACAAGGTAACATCAGTAAGAGAGAAAAATACAAAAATGTCTCAGGAATTATGGTGTATTTTAATGAAGCTCTTCTTTCACCATACACAATAAAGGAAAGCAAAAGCTTAACTTTTATCAGAAGAAGTCGTTTGCTGTAGTATACTAATAGGTTTCTTCTTTTCATCTCTAAATCATGGGAAGAATTATTCACAATCTATTCTTAATAAAAAAAAAAAACATGGGCAATAAGTTTCATTTGCTTGGTTGCTAAATGCTCATGTACAGACTAAATTTTAATTAGTATAAACTAAAAATAAGAAACTTTATTTTGATAGTAATGTATGTTCTTGATTGCTTCCACACTTTACCTTCCTTCTGACTTTTGGTGAGAAGTCTGTATTCCAGCTGAAATCGAGTGTTTGATTTTTTTCCTGGAAGAAAATAAGAAATGGAGACAGAAATATGTGTTCCTTTCTCTTTGCCACTTGAATGCAACTCTCAGCAATGCAACCAGTTTAAGAAGTAAGAGAGAAATATTACGAGTCATTGGCAAAGTCAGGATGTTACCAATTTTATAAACAGATATAATGAATATACTTCCCTGTAAAAAAAGCACAAAGACCTTCCACATCCTGTATTTATATGCTTTGGCACATATTTCTGAGTGTCTTAAATTTTGTAAAAAACATAGAGAATCATACACACTATGTTTTTTATATTTCTTATTAAAACCAGGATTTAGTTTTTCCAGTATTAAGGAAAAATCGTCTTCTATGCTTAGCTTCTGAATGTTCTGAATACATGTCCTGGCTTGGTCTGTGTAAATGTAATTTTAATTAGTTCCCTTAAATTTTTCACACCTGACACTCTTAAAACAAAAATGCATTGAAATATATATTTTGATTCTTCTATCTAGGTCAGCTGTGTTAGTGTCTAGGGTGATATTCCTCATTCCTGACTTGAAAACTAATGTAATGGGACAGAATTGATGGTTTCTTTTCTGACAGATTTCTGTGGTGTGCACACATTGCCTACTTTTACAAGGGGACATAGACAAGGAAGGAGATTTTTTTGTGCAAAACAAAGCTGAGGCGCCTCACCTGGTTTCACCTCAATTCTGTAAGTCTTCACCTCAACTCACTGATACCCAGAGGTGAGTTCTGTGTTTTATACCTGATTTCAGATAGTTTAGGGATAAGATGAGAAACAGTTTTGTTTTGTCCAGTGCTGTCACTGGCACTGAATGGCTCCTTATGTTCCTGGGATTATAATTATCCTGAGGACCAGTCTTTTGCTCACAGTACTATGTTGATGAAGAAAGTGAAGATTACTCTTGCTTCTCTCTGAAAATGCAATGTGTGCCACTTTTCTTCCTGTGGTTCAGGCACCCAAAGACATGTTTTTGTATAGAAGTTGTCACCTCCCTGTTGCTGCTGATATGAAAGCAGCATGTCCAAGAAAGTTCTATTTCCTTCCTATCTGTACTGCATCCCTGAGCATAGGTACTGCTGAGGTCAGATTGCATTCAGCACCTCTGAGTGTCAGCTGTGGAGCAGTGAGAGGTCTGGGAGATGATCCCAGGAACCTAGGGAGAAAATCAGCGGGCATTCGAAGAGAAAATGTGAGTGACCCATCCCTTCCTACTCAGATTCAAAGGGATTGAAGTGAAGACAGGTATTAAGGCAATGAAAATTGTATGTAGCAAGGCAGAATAAGGTGAATTATTGTTAACAATAGGAAAGAATGACAGCCCAAAAGTTTAATCTTTCATTTAGTCATATCCTTTTTGATGTGAGATAAAAGTGAACAATAGATGCTATTGAATAATTTACAAGTGGCCTGTGGGTGAAACAGTTCAGGATACTTGAACTATTTTTCTAACCTGAAAATATGACCTAACAGCACAGTATATTTGAGAATATTTGAGCAGAAGGCAGTGAAAAGGAGTTATAATACCTTGTATTGCACCAGATGTAGAGAGAAGACAAGTGATGATTGATCGTGTGCAAACCATTATTTTGAGAAATGCTGCTGCATAAATAGTTGGGCAAGCAGGCTACATTTGACTGCTTCCACATAGGCTACAGAGCCACTTGGGAGACCTTAAATATCCAAAGTGCTCACATTGAACATGAATAAAATATTTAGCACCTGTGGGACACCAAGGTTCTTCTGAAATGAAAGTAAATACATAAATGTAAGGTAACTGAATCTTGTCCTGTATTTTGAAGTGTAAACTATTCACCAGTTGAAACAAAGTCAAATCCCTAAATCCCTTCATTAGATTAGTTTGAAATTAGATTTACTTAACAACTCTTCATTTTGATGATTTGAGTGTTTCATTTTGTTGGTTAGTTTTTTTTTTTGTTTTTTTTTTTTGTTTGTTTGTTTGTTTGTTTTTGTTTTTGTTTTTGTTTTTCTTTTTGTTTTTGTTTTTGTTTTTCTTTTTGTTTTTGTTTTTGTTTTTCTTTTTGTTTTTGTTTTTGTTTTTCTTTTTGTTTTTGTTTTTGTTTTTCTTTTTGTTTTTGTTTTGTAAACTCCTTCCAGAACACCCTTAAAATGAAACAGAAAGATGTTTCCAGTACTGGACTGTTTTTTCAGGCTGTGCCATTCTTCAGCACCAAGAACCATTTATGTAATGGACAAAAGGTCAACCTGAACATGCTTTGGGTTAATATCCTATCACAGAACAGGGAGGCTTTATCTATACAGGGGACTAGCCTCAGTACATGCTGTCCCTCACTCTGCCTTCAGCCTGTGGGAGAGAGCTGTTGAATGGAGCCAGACAGCAAGAAACTTTCTGAAGAATTGACATTAGGGCTAATTGCCAGTGCCTAGGACTGTGCCTCAGCGCCCCTCACAGTGCAAACACAGGCAGTCAGAAAGAAAAATACTGCAGGTTTACCTCTGGTTTTCTCAACTCCTTCTGTTGGTTTTAATCATGAAGTGTTTTGTCCTAAAATCTATTCTGGAGATAAAGTAGGTTGGTAAGGTTATCCTTAAACATGTCGTGTTTTGTGCTAAAATGTCTAACTTTTTCTAATGTAGGTTTTTTGGTCCATCTAAGTTCAGCAGCTTGTTGATATGCAACCTGAAGTTAGATTATTTTCTTATAAGTCAAAACATGAAGTTAGTGCAGAAGTTAGAACAGACTGGTGTTTTCATAAGCTTTTCTTTGCATGCTGAGTCAAGAATAGTGTTGGTCAAACATATGATTTATAGTTTCTGCAGTGGCTACTAAAAACACTCTTACCTCTATACATATATCTATATCTATATCTATCTATCTATCTATATATATCTTAGTGCTTGTTTTCAGGGGTAATTGTTATGCCTTTAGCTACCCAGGTAATTAGTGTTTATATTTAAATAACAGGCTGTGTATTTTGCATCTGATTCTTAGCAAATAATTGAGATTTTTTTGATTTCTAAAATTAATAGACACTAGAATCCATAATCCTTCCCTTATTTTTATTTTTATTTTTATTTAAACTTTCTGTTATTTCCAATTAAATAATTTCATTATTTTTCACTTGTTAAAACTTGTGGAGCAAAAGAAGGGTCATAACTCAAAATACAGAAATCAAGAGAGATCAAAATCCAAAATAATCCAAAATATGCCACACTAGAGAGATGCAGGAACATCACTGTTAATATGTTTATATGTTAATGCAGAAAATCCCTCTGTTTTCACTGTTACTATCAGGCAGATTGATCAGCCCAGGCACTGTCCTCCCAGCCACTCCCCAGAAATAGGTTCTGTTTCTAGAACAGTTTGCTGGCAGATTGCTGTTGGCTATAATTTTATTGGGATATTCTCATTTTCCTTTTCAGGTCAGAATATATGCAAGAGAACTAGAGATATGATACCTGATTTTACAAGCATTTACTCCTAAGGAAATAAATTCCCTGGGAGAAGTTTTATTATTATTATTATTGTGATGATGATGATGATGATGATGGATTATTATTGTTATTTCATCAGGCTACAGACAATCTCTGGATTATTGGTTTGTTACCTCTGCACTAGGTATTAAAGAATCAAATCTGCATGTGTTCTTAAGAATTTCATTCTAAACTATAGAGTTCTACCTTATATACAAAGTAAGACTTCCAATCTCCCCCCAGACGTTTTCCATGTCCTGGACACTTTGTCTCTGTTGCTATTCTCCACCCAAAGGCAGTGACATTTTTAGAAAAAAAATGCAGACTTAGCCTTATAGCCAAATCTACTGCATTTAACTTGAGCTCTACATATAAGGGATTATATTGCATGTCTCTGATATATTTTCTGCTTTTTAAAATAATTAGCATTTCTTTTTCTAATAATGCTCAGCTGATTTGTTACTCAAGTGGGAGAATCTTTCAGTATCTAAATGTAGTACTAAATAATTGCATGCCTTTCTGGCTGGCACTTTCCAACATGCCAAGCTTCCCTTGAAAAACAATTGGACTGAAAGAGAAAATTCAGCCAGAAACCTTCAGAGTTATGGGTATGTTCTGGCTTTCTTCTGAACAGTTTTGAATTTCATGTTAAATTTTTTTCACCTTTCAAGACCCAACCAGTTGTTACTTCTGAAAAGTGGTACAGCAATTCAGAACCAGACTGTGGCTCCAATTATGTGGAATTTATAGGTGTGCAATAGTGCTACATCGACAAGAGTGTGCTTCCACTCACCACTGAAAGAGCAGCTAAATGTCACAGTTGGGTTTTAAATAGATTTTCTTGACAGATTAGTCAACTATTTCCAGTTTCAGATTAGAGCACATTCATACAAGGTTTAAGTAACAAATCCACCTCCATCTCCCTCTGTCACAATGCTTTGGATTAAGTATTAAATGTAAAAGCATTAGTTATGTTTGATTCAAATTTTCAGATAATGTGCACAGCACATTCTCAGTGTACCATTTTCAGCAGAAATCATGAACACTTGTTTTTTCAAGCCTCCTGCTCTCACAATTATTGAGCATTTCTACCTACATTCAGGTTACTGCTTCTGAACAATCAATTAAAGTTTCATTTATTTTCCTTTTTTTTCCCTCAGAAACCACTATTAAAATTCTGAGATTTTAATCTCTCTGCTTGACAACTCAGATTTTTTAAACAGTATTTTCTGAATCAAATGAATCTTCAGCATGCATGTGAATTTTTATTTGTAGCTTTGACCATCTTTTTCATTAAGCTGTATTACTTCATCTGTGAGGATGTAGGAATAAATAAATTCAGACTCTTACACAATGTAGATGTATACAAAAAAAAGGTGTTCTATAATTATCTAAAAATTAAGTCTTATTTTATTTGAAAATACTGCCATTTTCTTAGTAAAATGTCTTAGGGGACACATTCTACAGTACTTGCAGCTGTGCCATGTTAATCTTCCAATATGTTTTTAATACATCTCTTTACAGGGAGCTACTCGTAACGAGTTTGTGCAGAAAAAGAAAAATCATTTTATTTGGACATGTTTTTTGCATTATCCATTTTATTTACTGCTTGAAGTTGGAAAAACAACCTTAAATGCCTTTTGGATTTTTATTTTCCCACTGATACGTCCTGCTTGAAGACACACACCTCTCCTTTATCTCTGAGCTCAATAAGAGGGCTACCTTGTTACTTAATCCTTAAATCATCAGTCACAATTCTCAGATTCTCACAAACTGAGGTCTAAAGGTAATCTCTCCAACACAGACTCATAAAAAGACCAAAATACCTCTTTTTCAACCATCAGTATTAATCATTTAGTTATAAGCAATAAAACTATAAAAATACAATCTATCAAGAAAATACAGGGTTTTACATGCTGACAGGCTGAGAATTTCAAAGTAACTAAAAGAACACAACAAACCTTGTGGTTTTTTTTAATCTTTTTTAACTGATTTGGAGAATCAGTCCACAACACCGCATCTGCACAGACAAAAGTTTATGAGGCTATATCTTTTTTTTCTGAAATATCTGATAATTTGATTTTCCCTGGATATTATTTTACAGTCACAGTAAAAGGAATTTTACAGAAAGCAATGCCAGTGGTAACAGACAAACTCTTCTGATTTTCCTGCAAATTTTTCAGTCAACAAAGCACAAAAGAAAAGCACAAAAGAAACTAGTTGAAGTCTTTTATTTTCAACTATTAGAATATTTTTGGTATTTATTTTTTTCCTTTCTCTGATTCCCAAACCGACTTCACTTTAGTTGGCTAAGAGGTGTTCTCTGAGGAACCATTTGCAGAACAAAAAACCTTTTTCCTTAATGCGTAAAGGAATTCTTTTTTCTCCTTAGAACTTAATTACTAGTTGCATTAAAAATCTGTTGTACTTTGACAAAGAAATGAGTTACAGTCTGATCTGCAAAATCAGTCTAGTTTGTGTGTTTGTTTGCTTGTTTTTAACTTAATAATTAGCTGTGAAATATTGTCATTAAAAGAGGTTTCTTTCAAGAAAGAATAGAAGTTTAGTACCTAATGTTAGTGAGTTTTCAATGAAGGCAAAATTCAGGAACATCAAATTTTGAACTGTGCTGATTTTTTGTTGTTTTTTCTTTTAGCCAATTCTTTTCTTAGAGTGATATCTACAGCAGTTTTATTACATTGCTGTCAACAGTAGACAAGCTAGAAGACTTTGGTCTTCTGGACATACTCAGGTAAGTTTAATTCCACGCAGCTTTTGAATATAATATATATAAACCTAAGACTCTTTCACAACTTTCAGAGTTAAATCCTTAACTAAGCACAAGATCAGTTAGGTAGAACTAATGAAAAAGGAGGCTATTAAACATTTTGTGATGTATTTTGTGATGTACTGATCACCTAGTGTTCTTAGACTGACTCAGAGGAGAGAATTTCAGTGTTGTCATGTAGTGACACTCTTCACCTGTACTAACAGTTGCAGTATTTGAGGAATATAAGAGATTATTAGGAGAACCTTAATTGTTCTCTCTCAACAACTAAAGGACTCACTGAGCCTGATATATTGAGAAGAAAAGTGTCTGTGTCTCTGCTGGGCACCTGCAGTTCTGTCTTCAACAATGACGTGTTGTTCCATGCACCTGTCACTGTCAAGGCCATCTGTGACCACAGCACCAGATGGGATCCACAACAACTACTGAGTTTAAGATCTTCATAATTTATGAAATTAATTTTTTTAAAAGATAAAATCTTGAAATGGCAATGTTATACTTACTGATGGCTGGGGAACAAGACATTCCAAGACATTCATGTTTTATACATAGATGTATGAAGTAGTGTAACAAGGAATATGGCTTTGTATCATGAGGGAATATAAGGCCAGCTCTGCTCACTGCAGTTTCATTGCAAGCAGTAAAAGATGGCACATTTTGTATGAACCTTTGCATTCATTTTTAAACATGTTTTGCAAAATACTTTATCATTTGAAACTGCTAGCTTAGCTTGGCATGGCTGGTGGCTATCTTGTCACATTGCATTACTCCCAAATCAAAAGAATACTGTTCACGAAGGGGTAGAAAAATGAAAGGGAGATACCGTTTGAAATACAAAACAATTCTTGTTATCTCTCATTGCTTGCTACTTTTAAGATTTTCAGACAAATACTTACAGGTAAGCATGAACATATACTACTTGTTTTTTTCCTTTCTGCTTTGAATATGTAGTTCTTGTGCAGTATGGATAAAGTAAGGTGTAACATAATTTAAAATATAATCATTTGCCCCAGCAATAAAATCCATGTCAACTCAGATAAATGCCTAATCTTATCTGTGGTAAATGGAAAGAAACCCAAATCCTAGGCAACAAAAATGTTATATATGCATGTTTGTCTGAATGCATATTTTGTCTCTGTACTTTCTGTCTGTCTTGGTGAGAAAATTAAATGTTTCCATCTACTGTAGATGTAAGCTTAGTCTTTTTTTCCATATAAAATACATAAAATATATTTAAATCAGAATCACATAATTCCATCCCTAGGCAAGATTTAGAATTTTGTAACCCTGCACTACCTTGCTCCTATGACATTTACATTCTTGTTTGCATGTTAGCTGAACAACAGGAGTGAGGAAGAATGTATCCCAGTTGTTTAATCCCAAATACAGACTGTTGATAAAAGCCAGTTTGAAGAAAGAGGTGGTAGATATATCAGTGGCCACTCCCTTGGAAGAGCCCCAATGTGTCTAACTATTTAGGATTTGGTCAGGCTTTTAAGTTGAGTCTGTAATGCTTAATCCCCATATGAGCTCTATTATCACTACATACCTTGCTCTGGTCATGGGTCCTGTGGACCCTGCCTGTCCCAGTCCACAGAAATGGTTCTTGTCTAAACCTTGGCACTGCCCTGCCACCACAGTCTTGCCAAGAAATCACTGACTTCCAGACTGGCTGTGGTCAAAGGCCCCAGCCCAGTTCCAGCCCTGTTCCCTTGCCAAATGCTGTGGGACAGGTGTCCTGGTGTAAGGATCTACCCTAGCTGCCCTTAGTGACTGCCCTGGAGATGCCCTGACGTGGATGTCTCCATCCATTTTCTTGTAACTTGATTAATCTCTGTATGGAGATATTTGGATGACTTCTTCTACTGGCTTTGAAATCATATCCACTTTTAATGACTTTTTATGAGAGTAAAGGAGTAGCTTATGTAGTGTGTGACAGTAAGCTCCTATGCTGAGAGTCTTTTAACAATTTGAAATGCTCAGTGTTGGCAATTACAGTTCTAAATCTTTGGTTACTGCAGAATTGCTGGTTTCCTTTATAGAATACAACTCCAAGCCAAAGGGGCATAGGACTGTTATGTCAGTTTATTCCAATTAATAAAGTCTTGAGGTATATACTCTAGTAAGAGGAAAAACAAGTAAACCCTGATTTTTAGCAAGAGAACTATAGAAGGAATCTAGATCTGTCTGTTAGAATCTGCCTATTAAGAGATGCCTCTAGGCAAGCTAAGGTGCAAATGAGACTACATGCCAAAGTCAATAGTACAGATTTTATTTAACAGTAAATCTAAGTGAGGGGTGAGAGAAAGAAAGAGAGAGGAATAGAAAGGGGGAGCACAGAGGGGAGGAAGAGAAAGAGAGTTAAAGAGAATAAGAGCGAGAAAAACAGGTATTAAACAAAAAATGTCATTACTAATTCTTGCAACATCTTGCTAGTCCAGCACCCTGATCTGTTTAGTGGTAGAGGCTCTCAAATGTTCTTCAGGAAGTACTACTTTTATACAGTCCAAGTCCTGAATATCCATGAGGCATAAGTGCCATTCCCATAACTTGGAATGGCATGTGTGTAAGCGGCTTCCTTTGTCAACATTTGCTGTGGTGGGGATTTTTGTCCTGATAGGTCACACAGATCTGCCTCACTGGGCCTGGAATCTTCCTGTTGTTCCATCTGTTTTTACCAGTCTGCACGGTGGAATCTTATCCAGTGTGCTAATTCCAAGCATTCACTTCCATCCAGATCTGGAATTAATGCCTTCCTTTTTGCCATCTCTGCTTATCTTAAATTCCTGTTATGGGTACTCGCTTCTTGGACAGTGTTTGAGACAGTTCTTGGTTCTCTTTAAGTCCTCGCACTTCCTGCTTTGCAATGTGTTCAGCTTTGGGGATGCCTGGAGGTGTCTTACCTTCCACAGACTATACTTATCCCATGGAAATACATAGAAATGAAATGAATTTACTGAAGAGGAAAAAAAAGGGCAGGGAATTGTGTCAAAGAAGGTTTGCTTAAAATGTATAAACACTGGAGTTTTCACACACTTGCTTTCACTTGAAGGATAGCATATCAATAATTTGACATAGGAATAATAAATTTTAGATAATTTAATCAAAGATATTTTAGAGTTTGAACTAATATATAAATTACCTCCTAAAGGTAGTTTACTTCTAAAGATAAATGCAACTAAGTAACACTGAACTCAACCTAACTAATTTTAAGGCATATGGGTATTTAGCAGTAATAAATAATTAGAACACAGAAGATAACTTTATATATATATATATGTAGTATATATACACATATATACATATATACACATATACATATATGTACAAAATACATTGTATATATGTACTAACAAAACTAAATATGTAAAGATGATTGGACTGCAAACTATGTGGATTATGTACCAACTGCAACTTAGCAACCTGCAACCAACTGCAGGATGAATTCAGCAGACATTTGTTTACAGTATACACAGTTTTTCTAGTCATTGTCAACCACACTGTGCAGAGGGTAGCTTACCACTGGAGTCAGAAATGAGTACTGTGATGCTAACCTATGCTAGTTTATTCTGTATGGACTGCTGAAACCCTGAAAAACTTTCTTTTTCTGTTCTGTTTTCCACTTTTGAGGTGAAATTATTCAGAATTTCATAAAAGTTCCCTGCATGAGTGTCCTAAAGTTGAGTGGGGCTTTTGAAGTCAGTGAAAGTAGAATGACTGATATTTTGAGTCCGTATCTTTGTAGGTGGAGTCTAAACAACCATTTTTAAATAGATATTTTCCAAATATTATCATCCTTTTTTAATACATATCATTACTGAGTTTACTTGCCCTGTGATGGGTTAGTTTTGGCCAATAAGCCAAACACTCACCCAGATGCTAGCTCACTCTCCCTCCTTGGTTGTAGAAGGGGAGAAAGTAAGATGTGAAAACTAATGCATTGGGATAAAGATAGGGAGATAGCTTACAAATTATTATTGCAGGCAAACTATATTTGACTTGAAGAAAAACAATTTAATTTAGCACTGACCAAAATAGATTTAGGTCATGAGAAATAAAGATGAACATTAAAACAACATTTTTCTAAATATCCTTCCACTTTTCCAGGATCAACTTCTCTTCCTTATTCCACATGACTCTGCCTCCACCCAGAGGTTCAGGAGGACCTGGGGGGACTACAGTCAACATACAGTAGTTTCTCCCTGTTTCTTTTTAGATGTCGTGGTTTAAACCCAGACCATAACTAATACACACAGAGCCTCTTGCTCAGTCTTCCAGCTGGTGGGATGGGAGAAAGAATCAGAGGCATAAAAGTGAGAAAACTCATGGGTTGAAATAAAGGCAGTTTAATAGGTGAAGCAAAAACTGTGCACGTAAGCTAAGCAAAACAAGACATTAATTTCCCACTTGCCATCATCAGTCAGGCTTTTAGCCATCTTTAGTAAAACCTGGTTCCATCATGTGTAACAATGACTTAGGAAGAAATCACCATCACTTTGAGCATCCATCTGCACTCTTCCTCCTTCCCCCACCTTTACATACTGAACATGATGTGATATGGTGAGGGATATCCCAGGGGTCAGTTGGGATCAGCTGTCCCCAGCTATGTCATCTCTCAACTTTTTTTGCATTCTCCTTTCTGGTGGGGTGGGGTGAGAGGTTGAAAAAGCCCTAATGCTCTGAAAAAATGGATCAGCAAGAACAAAAATATCTCAAATCATCAACACTGTTTTCATGGCAAATTTCAAGCCAGCCCCATACAAGCCACTGTGAACAAAATTACCTCTACCTCAGGCAAACCCATAACATTATCTCACACTTTTCCCCTTCTCTGGCATTGGTTTTCCATGGGCCACATTTCCTTCAAGAGTATCCACCCACCTGCTCTGCTGTGGCATTCTCTGTGGACTGCAGTGTAGGTATCTGCTTTGTCAAGGTCCCCCATGAGCTGCAGAGGGACAACCTGCTCCACTGCAGTCTTCCCCATGGTCTTCTCCAGTGCCTGAAACACTTTCTCCTACTATGATTTTGGTGTTTCCTCTGTTGTTTCTCACCCTATTTGTTCTTTCTGGTGGCATTGTTAAAATGTATTTTCCCAGAGGTGCCACAGTTTGGCTGAAGTGCTCAGCTGTAGCCTGCAAACCATCTGGGAGCATCTGGTCCAACATGGGGCAGTCCTGGTGTTTCCTCAGAGAGCAGGCTGTGAAGTCTCACTGTTAGCACGTGGTAACTTAAATTCAATACACATTAAATCCAATAAGTTGACATAGTCTGATAAATACTAGTGAGTTTATAGAGGCTTTTGGGCTTCCAGTTCATGTAAAATACAAATTTCATGAACATTGTCAAGGAAGATGCAAATCAGTTGAAGTAAATAAAAAATATTGCCAGTATCTCTAACCACATAAGTATAAATTAGCACCTTTCTGAAATGTAGCTTGCATTTTACCTTCCTCCATAGGAACCTTCCAGCTTAGGAGCAGGACACAGCAGCTTATTATTATATGATGTTTTGCCCAGTGTCCTTGTTACTGCTCCTATGAATAGGTTACAGGGACAAGTTGATGTTTTTTGGACTTCACATGAAGCCATATGATATACAATAAAACTAAATCTGAAAAAGTCTTTGATCAGGACAAACTGGTGAAGTGTTCCAGAATCTATTACAAACCAGCCCCTATGACAGAACTATGAATTGAAATTAGAGTTTAAAAGAATTTTTGTTGAATATTTTGGAATTCTTAGAGCACAACATAGGTGGAAGAAGTGCAGCTGATTCCCATAATCATAAATGGAAATAACAGAGGATGGGATACATAAATTAGAAACTCAGTCGTGTGAATCAAACTTATTATCTACTTGCAAATCAATACTTCCCTAGAAAGGATACTTGGGAAAGCAACATTTCTGGTGCTGGAACAAGACTGGAATATTCATGAGGTTCCAGGAATTTTCATGCTGCAGAGGAGGCCTGATTTTGGTAGATGCAATGTTGATATGTGGGTTTTCAGATAAAATTTTTAAGCTCTTTTGCTGCTCGGGTATCTATCTTTCTATCTATCTATTTATGTATCTATCTGTCTATCTATCTATTTATGTATCTATCTGTCTATCTATCTCTGACATTGGTATACTGCAGTTGAGACCACACTGTTGTCTTGCATTCCATTTTGTGTGTGAGTGTAAAAGTAATCCCATCTTTGTAAATTTCTTATGTCAAGCAGAATTCAGCTTCAGCTTCAGGAGCCAGGAGCAAATCTGACTCAGTAGTAATCACTGAAGATCAAAATTTCTAGTTTAGATTGGGAGCAAATAGACATCTCTGTATTTAGTTGAAGTGTAAAGTGCCTATTTCTATATTCACTGGTATCCATGTATGTATTTAAGTGTCATATATAACTACATTGACTATGGTGAAACCCTCCAAACTAGAAATATTTCAATACTTACCTACTTTGTTTTATCTTTTGTTTAACTCTGTACAGTGCAGTGTAACATATAAGGAAAGATAAATTACCTTAGCCAAAAATAGTGAGACGAATAACAAATAGCTATTCTGTATAAAACTAATTATCCTTCAAAAAAAAAAAAATCTGAAATAAACCCCATTTGTTCAGTAAAATGTCTAAACAGTCCTTTTGATATTCAGAAAGTGTTCTGGAAACAAAGGTGTTGTAGGAATAACTGTTTACCTTGTCCTGTGTACACCAAGCAGCTCAGTCTGCAGCATAATTCCTAAACTTGTATTTTGTTTGAAAATTCAGCAGACTCTGAACTGATCAAGTTTCAATAAATCCCTATATTTCATCTTAGACAGTGCATACATCACAGGTGAGGAAATGAAACAGCATCCCCCTGGTTAGCCTAGAGACATCTGGAGAGTAAACAACACTTGAAAAGTAATAAATAATTAAGTCTGCAATTCTCTTCCTATTTCTCTGTTTTGTACTTCATAGAAGAATCTTAAATACTGTTGTACTATAATTTTCCTGGACATACACACCAAAATATTATCTCTTGCGTCCATATGTTCTCCTATTGCAAACTGCATTTCCCAGTCCACGGCCACTTAAAAACCTCCATCTTGAAAACCAACTGTGTTGCCAACTCCCTTTTGTGTATATGCAAGTAGGAGTTGAATAAAACCATATTCATTTTTTATGTTATTCTAAATTATCAGGGGCCTTGTTAAATGTGGGTTCAGGAGCTGGAGAAACAGGAAAGAAGCCAGAAACTGAAGGCTGGTGGGTTTGCTTTTATTGCTGCTTCACTACTGGTTCCGAGTTCTCCTGTTTCCTTGGAAACAGATACTGGGCAAGTGAAAACAAGGTAAGGGTTTTAAAATATTGACTTTAAAATCTGCTGCCTATTCTGTTTCTGTTGGATCCTGCTGTATTGAACAAGAATGGAAATACTTAGCAAACCACCATTGTTTGGGTAACATGCCTATCGCTACGGCAGCATGGGTACCATGAGATCTCTGTTGCATCCTTTAGCCTTGTTTGCTTATATCTTTCTAAACCACAACTGCATTATTAAAAAGAGAGAAAAAAAGCACATGGGAAAATAGCCAAAGCCAACATCAGAGTGCAAGACTTCTTTATCAGATTCAGCTGCTCTATGAGCAACAGAATTACCACTGTAGAAGAATTACCCACAGGCACTTTGAGGCACCAA
Organism: Cisticola juncidis; assembly: GCA_013400215.1. Classification (NCBI taxonomy): domain Eukaryota; kingdom Metazoa; phylum Chordata; class Aves; order Passeriformes; family Cisticolidae; genus Cisticola; species Cisticola juncidis. The sequence goes on along the minus strand of VXBR01001842.1, from coordinate 142,172 downwards.
GTGTGTTTCTGACACACTGAATTGAAAAACATTTCAATTGTATCTCTACTAGAAACAGCAGAACAAAACCAGAAAACCCCCAAAACATTTTTGTCTGTAACACAAGAAAACAGATCCTTAAAATACACTCTTTAAAAGATTAGGTACATTTCTTTCCCCTGAGATCAAGGTGGTTGTGTTAGCATCCAGAAAAACATATAACCACGCCAAGGCGGTGCTTTATGAACACGCGGGAGCACAGGGGCCACAAAGCCCAAATCTTGTGCCCGAAATTACAAAGTTGCTTATGGTTCTTATACCCTTATGTTATACATATCACTTCCCCTTAACTACCAGTCTGGTTACCATCACAAAATCACACTTGTTCTCTTCCCTTTTGATTGATTACTCCCAAGTTATACTTGATTTGATTAAAACAATTCTTCTAACTGCTACTCAAGCCTAAGTCACACTTGATTCAGTTAAAACAGTAGCATAGAACTGCCTAACACTCTATTCTCAGGGCCTGGCTGTCCTGCAGATCCAGGCTTGTCCCTTTTCTATCAACCAGCACTCCTCCCCCCAGCTACTTACTTGCAAATTTAGATAAAAATCATTTTAATCCTATATTATCAAATGGAGAATGATAAGTGTCCTAGTATTTCAGTTCTGTTATTGAAATATATATGATTATCTGAAACTTACAAGAACCTTCATTCAACTCCAGCTCTAAGCAGAGAACAAACAAATTTTGTTTATTGCAGAGCAATAAACAAAATTTGTAGCATTTTTGGTTTTGATGCCCATCAGAAATACTGAAACAAGAGTATTTTTTACAATATTTTAAGTCCTGGCACATTCTACTAAAAGGGGTAAATTTAGTTTAAATATATTAACATATTAAATATATTTGTATGATAAAACATGAACAAGTTAAATGCTAATGCTTGGAGAAGCTGATTTTATTTTTAGAAGTGCAGACTTGCATGGGCCAATTATAAGTTGACAGATATCCATCTTACTGGCCTTTCATTTGAGATTATTTTTTCAGAAGGACGTAAAGGACAATCACCTGCTGCTTCATAGCAAGTAAGGTTGGAATCTCGAGGGCAATGCTTGACAGTGGAGGAAAGCCTTTCTTGTTTAAGCAGTGTTAGTGGAGAGTATAAACTCGTAAGTACTGATTTTTACACAGAGCATAAGTTGCTGCTACATAAGAGTACAGCATGTTTGCCTTCCAGAGAGAATTGCTTAGGCTAGCGATAACAGAGAGCTCCTCCTCTGACTTCTGTGCTTCAGATGTTTCTAGGTGACTTTTATCATGCTGTATCCATTTGTTGTTGTTGTTGTGGGTTTTCTTTTTTTTTTTTTTTTTTT
>VXBR01001842.1:67556-140782 GCA_013400215.1 Cisticola juncidis | reverse complement strand
AGGTGGTTGGTTGGGGTTTTTTTGTTTTGTTTGTTTGTTTGTTTTTAGGTTTTTTTGTTGTTGTTTTTGGTTTTGTTTTTTTGGGGTTTTTTTGTTTGTTTGTTTTTTGGTTTTTTACGTTCAATTGTCCATACTGGTTTTTTTCAGGTTTAGGTGTTGATCTTGATCTTATCTTACAATAATTTCACAGTGCTAAAAATCACCATTTGCATAGTAAATCAGCATAACCTATCCATTTCAATGTTTCTTAGGAAGTGAGAGGACTTTAGTGCTTTAGAGGGTCTTCTAGTTGCCAGAGGCAGCACAGTAGAAGAATTTTTATTAAAAGAAGTGACAGTGTAAGAGGTATATGTAAGAGACTGTGAAACAAAAATATGTTCATTGAAATGCAAGTCAACGAGCTTATCTGACTATCCTTTGGTCCTTTCCCATCTCACTGTGATACCAACACTACTACTTAAGCAAATTCAACCCTCCTGAGGGACTGAATATGATTCTTAAAAAAAAAATGTGCAAACAATTTACTAAAGTATGCTACATTCCTCAACTTTGACTATTTGCTTTATTTTGTTTTTCTTTTATGCAATATAGTAAAGTGCAATAGTGTGAGATTTCTTTCATCTTTGTCATTTTCCCTCTTCCTCTGCTCTTCTGAGTATCTGTTTTAAAAAGAAATAAGTGAGCCTGAGTTTTCTAGTCTCAAAATGGTCCTTTGATCATGAATATTATTCATTTAGTCATCTGTGTCACCAATATCAGTTTCTGCTTTCATCAGAATACAGAGAGGGGAAAAAAAGAACCCCCATTAAAGGCAATATTGACAGAATATCTTAGAAATCCTTCTGACACTGGGATTTGAATAATATTATTATTAAAAATATTTTGGGACAAAAACCCCAAGGTGCTTAGAACTGTCTGACAAAACTTAGATATATTTTCCCTGTCCTCTGTTTCAGAAATAATTCTGCATTCTTAAGGACAATTTCCCTATATATTCCAGATGTTAACTTCCGTATCCATAAGGAACATGAAAATAGCGTGCGGGATCGACCATAATGTTCCAGAGGTTAACTTTACTCTGTCCATGAAGTCTTCTTGAATTCATGTGCTTGTTTCCATTGTTAATCTGCTCTGTTCCTCTTTGAAATAATGCCTCTTTATTCTTTAGGCCATAAAATTTCAGTTACCTGGGCTTACCTTTCCTGTTCTCGTTTGACTCTCAGTAGTTACTGAGTTGAGTCACTGCTCAATGGTATATCAATCTACAGAACCCTGTTTAAGGACTATTAAAACAGATCTTGGTTCAGAAAAGAAGATTTTGGGTTTAAACTCTTTTTTTTTATTATTAGAAAGTAAATCAATGAGCTAGAAATCATATTTGTCCAATGATAAAAAAGCATGTTTTAAAATTCATACCAAACTAATAGCACCCAAGACCATAAACGCTTCAAATGGGAAAAATCAGCATTCAGAACTAATGGAGAGAACTATGATACCCAAATAGAAGGTCAATTATATAGTTCTCCTGCAATACATGAAACAAAAGTCTTCTGTTTCTGTTATTCTTGTGGGTGTAAAAGCATTAATCAAGTGTTTGATAGCTTTGGGCACAACCACTGCATTAATGTTCTGCCCAAGACCTGAAACCTTTATTAATATCACACAAGCTGCAGATCTGGGCATGTTGATCTGGTCTGGAATTAACTTCAGAAGTAAAGGGTGATTGACGAAATAGCACTGAGGCATAATAGTTAAAGTATACTTGTCATAATTCAATGCAAATTCCAAAAACAACAAATAGATACTTGTCAAAACTTGTCATTTGTATGCTATTGCATGATGATAAAATGCATGGTGTTTTAGGTGCCTCTTGTCAACGGGATATAATTAACTGTGGCTACATTTAGGTAGTGTTTTTGCTGAGAAGATCAACAGCTCTGATTCTCTCTGCAGGGAGTGTGTTTGTTTAGAAAGGTTCTTAGCTTTTCTGAAACTCTGTCATCTGCTTCTCTCCAGGGGTTTCAAAGCAATCATCCCCCTATTCCAAGACCTAGTAACAAACCCCAAACATAACAAACCAAAAATTAACACCTGCACAAACTCACTGAAACATGTTTGTGGTTTTTTACTTGTAAAAGCATCTTCTGTTTAATGCAGTTTAATCCCAGGCTTTGTTTACTGATGACCACTCTCTAGTTCATGCTGAAGCAAAATGAATAATCTCTTTGCAATAATATTTTATGTTTAGGTGAAATCCAACGAGGGAGAAAAAGCTGAGGTTTTTTTTTTTTCAGTCAGTACTGATATTGAATAATAAATTTCTCACTATAATAAATGATAGTGAAATAAATTTCTCATATGCCTCAGTACAGTATATTTCATGATTATTAAGAAATCTGATAACTCAAGGCATACCTAGATTTGAGGCTTTGCAGGTTTGTAAGGAGAAATCAAATCTTAGTGAGTGTAATGCTGCTTTAGACACTGCACCTCAATAATACATTAAGATCTGCTTTTCTTCTGGAACTCAAGGTGACACATTTTATCACATTTAACACATCCCACTGTTTACAACAGCCCAGAAGTCAGCCTCAAAGTGAAGTTAGTGTGTTCTGTAGCTCCACTGTTTAACTCTATAAAACACCCCCTTTTTTCAGGTTTCTCATCAGTGAATGAGAATTTCCCTTGGGAGAATGTAAAGGAGTTCAGTAGTTTAAAAGGCTAACTTTGAATACACAAGGTTTGGTTCCCATTGTTCCCATGATAGTTGTGAGGAACCTAGGTTTCTGTAGAGAATCATTTAGGGAATTTATTTAATGTAAAGTAGTTTGAACAGACCCTCCAATTCTTGTATCTCTGCATTACCTCTGAAGCAGAACTTTTATAGCTATGTGAAGCCATAATGATTACATCCCTAACTTCCATTAATAATTTTATCAGCTTAAGAAAAAAAAAAAAAAAAAGGAAAACCCTCATATTTTAGATNATAATGATTACATCCCAAACTTCCATTAATAATTTTATCAGCTTAAAAAAAAAAAAAAAGAAAAAAAAAAGGAAACACCTCATATTTTAGATGTTGAACATTGATATTCCTAATTAATGAACAAAATATTTGTACAGTCCAAGTAGATACCATGTGCTCCTCTGATGTTTTTGTAAAAGGCTTGTGAACATATTTTACAAAACTATTCTGCACTTTTATTTCTTTAAAACACTGCTTTGCAAATATTTGTGTTTTTTCTATTGCTATCATGGAGTAGCGTTAGAATTCAAAGCACTTTTTTTCAATACTCAAAAAATAATTACCTTGGTTACTTCCCTAAGGGACTCTGTAAATGTCACAATTCTTCCTTCTCAGCATCTTCTCATCAAAAATCCTCAATAGAACAGACTTTCATTTAACCAGAGGAGCAAAAGATACATACAATAGGCTTTTGGAGAACTATTTTTGATTCTTGTAAGATTATAATAGCTTCCCAGCAGAAAATTTATTATTAACAGAGAATGTAGTCAATTGCAATTTGCAAGTAACTGTCCCAGCAACTTGCTCTCAAGAGAATGTACCTTTCACCCAAAGCTACAGAGAAGAGATACATGTCACCAGTTTATAATTTCATTGTACTCTATATGTATGCTAAGGAGCTATCAATGAGTTGGAATAGTTTTCAGCATTTTTCTATTGTTGCTTACTTTTTCTGAAGGACTTGAATTTTTATCCTGCAGCTATCTTAATGTCATATAATAACATTTTTTTTTTAAATCAAAGTGTTATATTCATATTAAGAAACAGGGAAAAATTGTATTTAATACTTTTGGAGTTACGATAAGAATGACAAAAATAGTTTCTTTGCTTTTATATTGATTTGCTTTCCTAATTCTGCATCACAGTGATAATTAAATGGCAGAATTAAATTGTGCAATTATTCCATCAGCATCTCATTTGTTAGTTTAATACCTCAAAGCTCTTAACTTCTTCCAGTACATCATACTAACCTGCCTATTTTGTCTCTAAAATGTGAAGAAAGAAGCTTAAGGGAATTGGAGGACATGGATATTTAACAAGAGAAGGTCAAACTATATGACCTCAACAAGTCACTGTTGCTCACAATTTATTTCTGTAAGGCCATGAATTTTTGTGTTAAAAGTATCACTTTGATCATCATACTTAAAACATCAACCTCCTGTGTGTGCTCTTGGGTGCTGTTTTAATACTTTGAAAGACTGCTTTTGTGCACTGACATGATTTTTCCATTTGAGTCTCATAATATGAAAATATGAATGCTGCTTGTTTTTGTTCTGTCAGGACAAAAGAATGACTCACTAAAGCAATTCATAATTAAGGGAGAGATTTATTGGCAAACAGATGTTACTTGAAGGAACTGTGTACTCACTAAATGTAGCTCTATAGCATTTATCTAATTCCATATCTATTTTTTCATGTCCTATATATACAGATACCTCATTCACTTCATATATCAATTTGTATATTGACAGATCCTGTTTCTTTTTCTGTAGAGCTCAGTCTAGAACATTTATTAAAAATATGTTTAGTTGCAGAGCTAGTGCGATAAGGATTAAAAAATGTGGAAGGAAGAAATTTTGGCATTTTATTTTTTGTGGCTGAGAGAATCCTTTTGAGTGACTGCTGCTGATAAATAAAAAGGCTTCAGCAAATTAGAAATCTTTCATTTAATATTATTTTCTCTCTGTAAGGTTTCTACATGGAGTATTTCATATAAAACACAACAAAATAAACCAAAACAAAATAAAACAAAATAAATAAACTCTAGTGGTGGTAGGGAATTTCAGAAATGGTCATCTTTCCTTGAATGTGTTTAAAAATATTATTATTATTAATTATAAAAATCTAATCATCTTTATGCATTTTCTAGGTACCTGCACAGTCTTCCAACTTCTCATTTTAGTTTTATTAACTACACTATCACTGATACTTTCGAAGTCAGCAGAAAAATTACTCTTGAAATTTAATTGCACTGTAGTTACAAATAGTTTTGGAATGGTTCTCATTGTATTTTGTGGACTATTGCTCAGAAGAACAGATTTTTCTCTCAAATATATTAAACTCTCTTCAAAAATCAATGTCAAAATTAAACAGTAACAATAGAAAAAAATCTAATAGAAATTTTCAAGAGAAGAACTGAACAGGTGCAAACCTGACAGAATTTTGTCATAATTTAATTTTTGTTAACATCTTTGCAGATAAAATATAACGATTGTTGATTGGTTTGTTGCTTGGCTCTTTGGGAGTTCTTGTGAAGTTCTCAGTCTCCACTCCCATGCTGAGGTAAGTTTAAACCTGTCCCAAGAACACAGAGAAGAAGAAATGAAAATAATGTTCTGTTCTTGAGCTTGATAGACAGTAACAGATACAGTGAGCTGGGTACTCTACTGCAGCTCAGACATGATCCCTGCTTTTTAAATTTCCTATCAGTAATGCTTTGAGACATTTTTCAAAAAGAAGTAGTCCTGCCACAACCATACTCATTTCCTGTCAAGCACCTGCAGATCACAAGTGAGCACAAAAGACGGCATTCCGCCCAGAGGAGTTTTTCACCTTGAAATGGACTTTCCCTGGTGTCATGTCACTAAAAGATAACAATCTCCTGTGTTTTTTGGGAAATGAACAAAAGTCACTGATCACAGAAACAAATCAGACTTATGCCCACGAACAAAGCCAATTGAGATAATTTGGTCTATGTGGGAGTATTTTTGATTTATTTGATTTTATTATCTTATTTTTTTATTTCCTACTTTATTTTTTTAGAAATTGGGTCATTTCACTAACTGGAAGAGGAGGTACCAGTTGGGCACCACTTGACTATTTCTTTTTCTAGGCATACCAGAGGAAAACTAGTGCTGTATGTGTAGGGCCTGAGTTGCAGATTATCCCTTTCATGGATTTTACGGTAGGGTTACTAATGCAATCGCACTTGAATTCATTTCTGTTGGAATCAGTCAGGGTAGCTACTGTCTAAATTATTTAAGCTAGCCCATTTATTTTTGACTAAAATAGATTAGAGGACAATAGCACACACACCTCATATAATATTTGAGGACATGAGTAATAATTTCTCATTTAGAGAAGCTAGAAACAGAGGAGAACTTTGGCACACTGGGATAAAAACTAAAAAAGAAGTGTGTTCTTCATCTCCGTAGTAATCTAAAGCAGCTGAGAAGTCTTACGGATTGAGAAAAAGTATTTCAAAAGTGAGGCTAAAACTGTGCACAGAAGCAAAACAAAATGCTTAATTCACTACTTCCCGTAAGCAGACAGGTGTCCAACTCTGGACAGCAGGACCTCAGCACATGAAATGGTTATTTTTGAAGACAAATACCATAATTAAAAACGTCTCCTTTTCTCCTCTCCCCCTTTTATTGCTAAGGGAGAGGCCATATGGTGTGGCATATCCTGTTGTTCAGCTGGGCTGCTGTCCTGGTTGAGTGTCCTCCCAGTTTCTAGGGCACCCCCAGCCTCATTACCTGCTGACTAGGAGAAGGGTGGAGGAAAAGCCATAAAGCTGTGAGAGCAGGATTCAGTAACAGCCAAAATATTGGTACCTTGATTTAGCCACACATTTAAAACACAGAACTGTGCATATGGCTGTGAAGACAATCAGCTCCTTCCAAGTCAGACTCAGTAATAAGTCAAAATGCACTACTGAGTTTCACTGAAGATGGGAATGATAAACAGTGCTACAACCTATAACCTGGTAGTCCTCCAAATCTAAATAAAACATAAATGAAATTCCATACAGAATAAGAAATTTCACCACTGGACACATTCTCTTTTCTTTTTTTATTTAAATATGATATAAAACTTGCCTGACTAGGCTTTCTATAAATACTTCCATTCATTAAAATAGACAATGTGACATTTTTCACATTGCTTTTAGTATGTATTGTTTCCGAAATTATTGAAAAGCAATCAGTAGAAAATTTACCCTGAGAAATCAGGGAAAACACTACAACTGCTGTATTTTCAGTGAGATACACTTGGCATATCCTCTGCAAGTTTTTCAGTTTGACTAATAAGCTCAGAATTTCACTAGTTACAGACCAACTAAATGGTATGCAAAAAATTAGGCTTAGCTCTTATGTAGGTATCAAGGGAAGCTCTACAAAATACAAACAAGAGTTATGAGATTTACATGTGGCCCAGTTTAACAAACTGATTTCTGACATACTCATTTAAGCACTCTGAATAGAGTATGACAAACAGTTCCATATAATTTCTATTTGAAATTCATGCTTGGAAGAATTTCACTCCACAGATCATAACACATGACTGGAAGCAAAAGTCCTGCTTCTTCCTCTCTGGAATTCTTAGGAGGAACTCAGTGATAAAAAGAGTGAAAGCAATCAAGAACAAACCAGGAAAAAAGAGTAGTAGTCATCAAGGGAAAAAAGTAATGATAATTTCTGGCACTTGATCTTGTGTCAGCATTGTCTTCTACCTCAAACAGTTTTTGTGAAAAACCTCACAACCTCTGTGATATTATTCTAAATATCTTTTTAATACTGAACAGTCATATCCTATAAGAGTTTTCATTTTTCTGGACTGAAAAAGCCAATGTTTAACATCTCCTCTTATACAAAAGGCTGTCCATGCTTTTGACCATGGTAGTAGCCTTTTTCCACATTTTTTTAAGTCTTCATTAATCTTCCTAGCAGAAACAATCAAACCTGCTTGTAGTGTTCCAGATGAGGTCTTCCTTATGAAATAATAGTAGTTTTTGACTATCTCTACTGAACATATTTTATGGCTTGCATATCTGATTGACATTTGTTCCTTTTCCATAATCACACCAAACAATCATCTTCTAATCATAGTAGACACAGGATTTTCTTTTTGCTAATTATCTTTGTAATGATCAACCCCTTGAGTCAATTAGTTGAGTTTTAAGTTACTAAGGGAAAGGAAAAATTCAGAAAAAATATTAACATGGTATAAAATCTTAGTAAGGAATCCAACAGTCCTACTACTTCACCAGCTTTCCTTTTTTTTTCCTTCTCTGTGAAATCACAGCCTGTGTGTTATGAATCTGTATATATATAATAATAAGCCATATCAGGAAGTACCTACAAAAGAAGGTTGCAAGAGTCTGTTCTTCTCCAAGGGTAAACAGTAGGATGTAAAGAATTTTTTAAAATTAAAAATTGTATATATATATATATTTTGTATTTAGAACCTCATTATCATATATATGAATGGTATGCTATGCATTATATATATATGTCTATGTATATAACTTTGTATTCATGTGAATATTTACATCTAACTAATCCTTCATTTTACATTAAAAATACTTTTTTCTCCACACAAACACACAAATGAACAAAAACAAAACCAAAAAGAAATAGCTTTACATACCTTCTCTCTAAAATACACTACAAAAGAGAAATGAATGACTGTAGGAAGTGTAGTAACATTTACCAGCTCAAAATTTAAGAGACTAAGGGCAACATGTACACAAACTTGAAGCTTAGAAGTAGGAAGAAACTTCCAAGCTTTTGCTTTACCTTCTTCACCACCAGAGATAGGCAATTATAAAACACAGGAACGCAGGTATTGTACTGATCAATCCTACAGCAGACATGTATGCAGTGATTTTATGGTTTCACCCCTTCAGGTTTCATTTCAATCCTTTATGGTTTAAACCTAAAGCCTAAATCAGAGTGTTTGATTTTAAAGCATAATATTGAGACACTAGGTTGAACAACATAATTTTTTGTTGTATAATATATAAAAATTTTTCAATACTAACCTGAATTACAAGCAGTTACAATGAATTAACCTGAAAGACAAGCAGTTCAGTTGAAAATTGAATTCTTTTAACCTATATATTAGTCCTTCATGGCTATGGCAATGGACCAATTTCCATTTTCCAATTTCCAGTATTGCTAAGACCTTGTTGACCATTTGCAGCATAAGCACTTTTTCTGTACTCAGTGAAAAGAATAGTCAGAAGAGTTGGAGGAGTTCCAAAACAGTAAGTTGAAAGGGATATAACTTTTTTATGTCTTTATCCAAAAGATCAGAGAGGCAATCTGCATTCCTGCTGTAGCTGTGCTGTAAGTAGGCCACAAAGCCAGCTGAGATTGGGTTATTTCTGCCTCATCAGTGAGCATCTTTGAATGAGGAGGCAGATATGATTTATGGTGGAACAGAGGCTGACAGAGCCCAGCTGGAAACGCTCATATTATGGTAGCTGAAATGCAGAAAATTGGGTTAGTGTTGAAATGCAAAATATAATCTAGGTCATATAAATGAAGATAAGTAAATCAGTCTCATAACACTGACATGCAAGAGCCCTAAAACAATAATGATTGCATCTTCTGTCTTTGATTAGTGATGCCACTAATACATTTTTACTATAAAAGTATTCTGCCATACCTCTCTTATCTGCACAGACTAAATTCAGCTGTAAAAAAGAATCTGTTGCTGCCTGAAGGTGATGATCTATGATAAACAAATTAGCAGTCTATCCCAGGTGAATGTGGACTAGTGTCTGAACACATAATCTTCACTGCTGGTATTTATTGACAAGCTTGTTGTCAAAATCAGAAAACAGAGCATTTCTATTATTCTAGCATTTAGTACACAACTTTTCTACAAAAAACAATAGCATTCAGATCTAATGGTAAAAAAATGATCTGAAAAAATCCTACTGCTTTTCCATAGACAGTAAAAATTAGTCATGGTGATTGTGTGGATCTATGTTTCCTGTTTGATTTGTTTGTTTGGGGATTTTGAGAAGGATTTTGGGTGTGGGTTTTTTGGCTAATTTTTTACTGTTGTTCAGTTTCTTTTGAGAAAAATGAAACTACTAAACTTCTGTCTAAAAAGTAAAATGTCTCACATGCGCCCATCCAGAACTAGAATCGAATTTTGTGCACTGGATATATTTGCAATGCATCTTTGAAGTCTGAGCACATTTTGGTCCCCTATCTATTTACCCTGTTACTGTCTTGCATGTATGCTCTGGTGCCTTCTGTCTTGGTTGATCACCTCTTGTGTATGTCCTGGGTGTACAGAAGCTGTGGTGTTAGTCTCCCTGGTCAGACTATATAAAGCTTCTCCCCTCCATTCTTAGTAATACTCACAAAAAAAGACTTGAGTAGAAGACCAGATACTGAGATTACTTGTCCATTGACTGTTTAAAACCAAGTCACAGCATAGATCAAGTAATTTGAACCAAGGAGAAATTATGAGAGTGTAGGTCCTAAAAGGCTGCAGAAGCTAAAAAGGTGTGATGGCAGCAATTGCAGTACCACTTACCCTGAGATGAGAGAGAGTGTTGCAGTCCTGAATATACCATAACCCATTTCCAGTGGGTGAGGAGATGGAGAACACTTAAAATACTCTCTCGCCTAGTGCCTCTGGATCTATGTTGGAAGATGGACTTGTGAATTTTCATTTTTTTCCCATCTGAAGAAAATGTAGGTCTTTGCCTTGCAAATGTGTGCTGTGTGGTAGAGGAAAGGGCTGTAAAAACATATTGAGGAAAAGTTACAACCTTGAACAACTGAAGGTGACTATAGTAAAAGTAGTACTGACCGAAGAATAAAAAGTACAATTGAAGAGGGAGGTTTGATTTAAAAATATATCGTTCTGTTTCATAAACCATAAGCTACATTGAATTTATCCTTTTTCTTGTAACACACTAGAAATCTGCATGGTTACAGTTTCAGAACTCTCATTTCAGGTTTAAAACTGAATTTTAAATGTGTATGCCAAAGTCTCCTGTAGATGTTGGGTGAAAACTCCACTAGCTCTTTTTGATCTCTTGTAGCACAGAAAGATGTCATCATATCCTTTGCATAGCACATTACCATATCACTAGCTTGCCTTCCTTAAATCTTGCTCCTTCCTGATATACTGATATCTTATTCTATTTGTGCTCCATTTTTAAATCTTGTATCAATGTTTCATAGTACCTATGTTAACTTACAAATGCTTTTTCTTTTTAATTTCATCATGAGATATCCTAATTTTAAAGGGTTTTGTCTACTTTTTATTTATTTGTCTGCACTATTCTGAAACTTGAATTTTACTTGCCCACTTTTCCTCATTTCTTCCTTACTGTTCCTCTGTTCCCTCAATTTACTGTTTTTTTCTGCTAATCATATACTCATGAACCTCTTTGCTATCTGATTTGTGCTCATTATTTTTATTACATTCTTAAGTTCCTATATTTGTTCCCATCCTTCTAATTTCCTAGGTAAAGGAAGGTATGATGAGGATATTTCAAAAAGGAAAGGTTAATTAGTAAAATAAAAAAGAAACTGGTGAAGCTTTTTTTCATATCTTCAAAATATATAAATCCCATCTTGCAAAATTTACCACATGGTAAAGACACCTTTCTTAAAAAAAAAAAAAAAAAAAAACAAAAAAAAAAAAAAAAAGGTGGTGATTTACATAATGTAGAAATACAGTCCAAATTTTTATTTATCAACAATACCTGTGTACAATAATTTACTTGTTCTCTACTGGAGTTGTGATATAGCTACAACGTACAAATTTACCATCAATTGGATTTGTCACATTTATACAATATATTAATTATACATATACTAAAATACTCAAGGTATAACCTACTATTTTTAATACTTAGTATTGAAGACATAAAATGTAACTTAGGAGCAGTAGTGTTGGGTTATCAAATGCTAATAATCTAGTTTAATTTCTTTGAACTCTGTTTAAAATGTCATGTATTATTTTATAAATTTCTTATTAATTGTTCTCATTCATAATAAAATACTTAAGTTGAAAATAAAAGTATGCTAGATGACTTTTGTTTTTGTGCATATTTTAGAAACGTTTGAAAAGATCTTAGAATTATTCTATTTACTAAATGAAGATCCGCTAAAAATCCTCTTAAAATATTTCATTTGGTATTCTCTCAAAAAAACACATTTCTGAAATCAGTGAAAGATTTCCTGTGGTGGAACATATTCAGAATCTCCTATAGCAGTTTCCAATTAAAGATTAGCTGTCAAGTCAGAATCACCAGTGCCATGAAATCTCACTGATTATATGTGTAACCTTACTCATTGATAACAATTTTTGGGGCTCTTATTTGCTGTTTTTCAGGGAGAGAGACTGGTGAAGAAAATAAGAGTTAGAACTTGTAAAGCATAACAGCAGGAAACATGCAGCATGTCTCTTCTGAGACATGAAGGGATGACATGCTGTGCTTATTTTGAAGGACTGTAAAAATGGGAATTGCAATGGGAAATAGAAGAGAGAAATGGGTAAAACATACTTCAACAACTACTTACTTTAGGCTGTAATTTCTTTATATACCAAAGCAGCAGTAGGTTAAGATTTAATCTGAAGGTTTACAGCAATAATTCATAAAACAGACCTTTCTCTCCTCAAAGTGTATCACAGTATATTTCTCACTTTATTTCTGTGAAATCTTTGGGGTAACAAGCAGAGGAAACACAAGGATACCTACCAGGATTTGATTCTCTTGGAATAAATTTCATTAAACTTTTCTTGCTCGTTGCCTACCTTTGAACCTGTGCTATTTAGTTCTAAATCTTGCCAGCATCAAGGATCCAGAATTCTTTTTTCACCCCATTAAACTGAATTTTTTTCAGGTCTGAGTACAAAATGAAGAGAAAAGAAAAGCAGAAACTGATGCAGCTTGTGTAACGCCAAACTTGATTTCAAAGCAAAATCTGACAAAATGTAAGAACTCGAGTAGGAGGGACATGTGGCACATAACCATAAGGGACAGACAGATGCCACTTTTGCAGAGAGGGAATTATCATCACACCAGCAATTGGATTAAGATAGCATGTGTGTTTAGAAGCTCTGCTCTTCCCTAACACCACTCCCAATCCTGCCACATCGGATAGGGACCAAAAAATGTAAAAATTAACATACATAGTTGTTGGGTTTTTTTGCCTTTCACTGATCTCCATATGTTTTTACTTTAACTTTGAATAATATGTTGATGAAACTATTTTGTTTTATAAACAAACTTTCTAATGTCATTTATTTTCTTAAAGTACTTTAACTAGTAGTGGACATGGAAAGTCACACACATAGACAAAGTAACTGATAAGCCTGAAGTCTGACCACTGTGGTGAATATGATCAGACATGTAACTGTAATCACACAGGCCTTTGAAATTTTAATTATATGACAGGGTCAATACTACTGAAAAGTTTTAAACTCTCTGGTTACAATGCAGTATGTATTTTCAGTCAGTAGTTATTTTACTTGTAATCCTGGGAACCTAAAACAGCTTTACAGCACTGATAACTCTCTACAATCCTTTTTAGTTTTTTGGATTAAAAGTTTCTTTAAAAAAGGTTAGATAAATTCTGCATAAATCCCTCCTTTAAAAGAACTTCATCTGACAAGAAATCCAGACCACTCACTTTCCTTCACTTACTGATCTGTATTTGTGCCAACTCACAAATTTTCCATCAAATATAGATGTAATAAGATATCCTGGATAGATACACTTGCTTCTCACATTCTATCCCAACAACCTACAGCACTGCCTAAACCATTTCAAGACTTAGTATCTCTGACCATAAACAACATCACCTGCTTGCTGTTATGGCCCTACAGGAAATCTTTGTGCAGTAAGTCTTGCTCTGTGTTTTGAAAGCTTGAGTTTTATGTTCTCATTTTGAGAGTGAGTGGTCACAGCACTCTAACTTGCAGAGTGCCTCAGTAACTAAGGTATTCATTTCAGGCAATATCATACTCATATCTTTTTGGGATGGAGTCATAAAACGAAGGATTATGGAAGGATTATCTGCCTTCCTGTCTGAGCTTTGATATGCTCAGTTTGAAAATGTAGAGTAACTAACCATGATCCACACTCATGTCCACTGTTTCTAGGAAAAAGTGAAACCTATTGACTGCACAAACCCATCTGCTGTTTAGTTGAAGTACTGCTTTGGAGCAGACCTTTTAGTCCACGTATGTTATTTACCACACCCCAGAAACTGGCAGGTTCAGATTTCTGAGAACTACTTTCTATAAATTCTGTTCCATATCATCGTACAGATGTGTTGAAAAATTATTTTAGCAATCCTTTAACATTTTTTAAATTCTGTTAAAAAAGAAACTAGATCTGCAGGGTATGCAGTCCACATATTCACTCAAAGAAACTTCCTAGCAAGTTAGAATGCTTTGCTTCTCATAAACATCATTATTGCTTCAAAACTAGTAATTTATTTCACATGTACTCCAAAATATTTTATCAGTATTCCCATATTCTTGCAAATGCCTATTTAAATAAATGATACAAATAAAAGAGAATTATTTTCTTTGTGTTTGAAGATCAACATTTCATAGATTCCTTCCTTTTTCTTCCCGTCTATCTAAAACTGTCCACCTTTGAAAAATCTGCTTGTGTTTCTGTTAATAAAATTTGAAAGAGTACAAACATGAATGTCTGACCTGTCAGTCCAAAAACCTGAGAAAGTCACCATCAATTTCTAATGCAGTCCTCTAGCTTAAATTTTCACTTCCTTAATTACCTTTTTGTGTTACATAACAGGTAGTGTCAACAATGTACTGTGTTCATCTGACTAGCACCAAGAATCAGATATGGGAGCAATTTTTGGTCCCGGTTCTAAAATTGTTTAGCTTATGTACTACTTGATTATTTCTGCAGTCCCTAGAAACAGTTGATAGTATGTTTATCTTTAAGTCTTTCTAAATACTTGTTTAGTATAGGTTTAGAATAGCCTAAATTCAACAGAGTTGAATAACTCTTTTTCACACATGTATGTGCCTTCCCAAAAACATAAATATATATTTTTTAATTGTCTAGTTTTCACACCTGGATTTTGGCACTGTCTAGTACTTGTACAGAGCAGCCAAACAAAGCACAACAATGCTGACTCTTTAATACTAAAAATTTATTAGAACATTTGGCTAAGCATCTGCCTGCTGAAAGAATGTCCACTTAAACTGCAGCACCATATTTCTTATAACTGTTTTTCTTTTTTGCCTAAAGTATGCTTAGTTCCTAAATAAACTGCCTGTTTTATCACCAATGAGCCAGAACAAAATGGGTATGGCCATAAGTGGCAAAGTGAATTGACTCAGTTTCCCCTACTGGCCTACTGCTAAACAAGGGGGACATTAAAACATTTTATCTACCTTTATTTTAATAAAAAATAGCCCTTACAAATATTTTTACTTCAGAACTCAGTCAGTGTATTCAGCATGTGCCTTAAGCAGAAGTACACTTTTGTGAAGGTCATTTTACTTAATGATAGAACTTGGATTTAGTTTATAGTTGAACTCCTCATCTTAAATGACTTTATAGTCAATGGAGGAAACCAAAATTTTGAGATGTAGTTTATCAGATCTGATGAACTTGATTTTTATCTGAGGATAAGTTGACTCATACCCTAAAATTATCTATTTCCTTCAGTTGATTAAAAAAAAGAATTTGAGATGTCCATCTAAATTTCATATTGGAGGAATTGTGCTAAAGTTTCTCCACTCTTTATATAGTATGCAACACAACTTCTAATATACTAAAAAACTTACATTTGGGCTTCTTGAAGCCCAGTTCTTGAAGTCTACAGGAGTCATCAGAAGTTTTAAGTGAAACTACATGGTTTAAATTTAGAAATTAGAGAATTGGGTTAAGGGTTTTAGTATATGGAATATTTACCGTGGAATTTTAAACAAAAGCCTCAAAATTCCAGATAACTTCTCTTTTAGCTATAACAGACCCTTATTGAGTAAAAGTCCTGAATTTCTACAACTGTAGTTCTAACCATAGTAACAACTGTAAATAGCTTTTCAGTATATCCTGAAACGTTGTGCTACTAATTTTTCAGGAAAAAAAAAATTAGAATTAGTAGAACACTACAGAAGAATTGGAACACTACAGAAGAATTGAACACATTTTGCTTCAGAACTGTAGTCAGCTTTGGTCTAATACTGAGTTATAAGTGTGTCATTATGCCTGTGCCTGCATCTTCATGGGATTAGGACAAACACAAGAATATTTTAATTTCCAAATACCTTTGAATCTGAATGTTTATCTTGGTTCCTCAGAGAGCAGAATTGTAATTTCCAGTGATTACTCAACATGTAGAGCACAGTGAGAGTAGAAGCTGATCCTTTGTTTAGTGCTATAAAAGACAAAATATATTATAATACATTGAACTCAAGTGTATATGTTTTTCATAGATTAGCAGTCATCAGGACTCTTCACAGATGCTATCACATTACCTTCAACTGAAAAAACATTGATAATATAGATGGACTATTATTTTCCTCCTTTTTCATGTGTACAGATAATTTGTCACTTCACTGATTTCTTAGTAATACATTTTCAGTCAACCTTATAAATTGCCATCGAATTCTATCTAATTATTTCTATTGAAGTAGTTTTACAAGATTGTTAAATTGATGGGTTTTGTTCAGTTATACATTCACACTTAGTTGTACATAAGGCTTCATGTATAGCTCTGAGCTGAAAAAAGCCTCAAGAGGAAACCAAACCAACACCCAGCAGATAATGTTGGTAGAGAGATAAAGGAAAAAACCACCACTAAAGAGTGTTTCCAGTATCTGAATTTTGTTGGTTTCTGGTTCCAAAAGGCAAAAGTGTTTCCTAGAGAGGCCCAACAGGGGGTCCTCAGTATAAATCCTGTCACGTGCAAAGCAGATCCAGCAGAGCCAAACCCTGAGAGCCAATCTGAGAGGCCCCTTTTACCCCAGGCCATCCCAAATGGATGAAGGATTACTGGAGCAGACTTTGGGCTTTGCATGGGGCTGCAAGGCACAGGAAAACTTGTCAGCAAAAATGAAAAATTAGAACAAAATGCCAGCTTCAGAAGAATATGTGCATGGGGAGAATAAGGAAAATACTTAAAGGTGATCTCAAAAAATATCACAGGGATCAGAGGTATTGGACAATGGGTCCATGAGCTACAAACTTCATTTCAAGAGAAGTGTGTCACACAGGGCAGGAAGGTAGTAGTTGCTAGGATCTCCCTCACCTCATGGAATAAATTTACTGATTCAAATAATAACCATTAATCTTGAATGCAGAAAATAAACTTAGATTAAAATTATGTTTGTATAAGCATCACTGGAGCTCAAGCATTTGATAAATGCAATTATCTCTGCTTCTACAAGTTGTGTTCTAAGAAAAAAAAAATACATACATTGATCCAAGTGATTTCTGAATCTTTAATTAAGAGCCTCAAGCTTTGTTGGTTTCTCTGAATCTCTGCATCATTTTTCCTTTGGGTTACAAGAAAAACACCTTGTTAGTTCTTAATATTACTGAATGGCCTACTATAAAACATGAATTGACTGAGTTGTATTTCATCTTTGAAATGTTGACTGATCTGTTGGAAAATTTCTTCAAGGTAATGTTTTTGTTGCGATGAAATTTATGAATAAGGTAGTTTTACATATCAGATGACCAGAAAATACTTTAGCACCACATTAATACTTTCTTACCTGTGTTCCTATTCTAGGCTACGTCTATTAAAAGAATCCACAAATACTTTCCATTGCAGTCTTTTTATATCAGTTCAGAGTGGCATTTCCATATAATTTGAGATTTCCTTCACAGTGATGCACCAATAGACACGAATTTTAATTATGCATTTTGATAAACAAAATATGGTCTTCAGCACTTCTTTAAAAGTGCTGAGATGCCATGTTACTTTCCACAATGTCAGGAAATAATTCTGCTGATCAGCATAAACTATTGCTAAGTCTCTGAAATTAATTTTTGCATAATCTTTCTAGAGAAAATTCTAGACAAAAGTTCCACAAATCTGTTCAAACATAGATCCATTGAAAGATTTCACATTGGCAAGGAAAAGCAGGAAACGGGCCAAATGATGCCTTTTTTNAAAAAAAAAAAAAATCTTTCACAGTTTTATTCTCTACGTTTTTTACTATTTTCTAGGTGCTATTCCACCTAGAAGTGTATACATCATGATCACAAGGGCAGGTTGGCCTGGTATTGTGATCTGTTTGTGGTACTGAGGTTGGGATGCAGCTATGGTTACCAGAATAAAAAGGGGAGATAAATTCTCTTTATCCTACAAGAACTTGCAGCCAGCTTCAATATGTAATAAAATGACCAGGAAAGGAATACACAGACATGAAGAGTGAAATGAGCTTGAATGAATTAGCCACTGATTTGATCTAGAAAGAAATACCATATGTTTAATTGTACACGGGGTTTTATGTTCAGCTCATAGCTGAAAAAAGCCACAGGAGCAAACCAAACTGACCAAACACACATGATATGTTGTGGTGGTTGAGAGATAAAGGAAAAGGCCACTACTAAAGAGTGTTTCACGTTTACAAATTTTGTTGGCTTCAGGTTCTGAAAGGCAAAGGTACTACCTAGAGAGGCTCAACAGGGTGTCCTCAATACATATCCTGGCAACTTTTTTCTTGCTGTAGCAGAATAAAAGAAGGATGGGAACACCCTATAATAATAAAGATTCTCTGTATGAAATAAGGGGTTGCTGAACTGAGCAAATTAAGCAGCAAAAGCATGTTGCAGTACCTTTGGATTTCTCAGAAGCAGAAAAGCAGGGCCATGTAGGGTTGAATCTAAAATTTAATGCAGAGACTAGGGTCACATTTATGTATTCATGTGACTGTCTCTTTCAACCAAATACAGCTTTTGATTAGTCTGTCACATCATTCTGATCCATATCATGCTAACTATGACATGACATTATTTGCCTTTTCTGGTACATTATTCTTCCACAAGAAACTATATTGATTTTTTGGTTTTTACTAAGTGATGTAAAATAGACAAATGTTCTAAAAAGAAGCATTTAAAGCATCCAGAATGTGAAGGAAACAAAACCAAACCAATGATCAAACAATGAACAAACAAACAAATTAACAACCCTCAGATACTATTCGAATCATCAAAATTGCAGATAGTTCACAAATTTTAAGGTTCAAAAATGGCCATTGAACTGTGGAAAAATTACTTTTGCACTGTAAACGTTAGGAAAAGTGGGAAATTTTAAGAAAGAGCATATTGGAAGCAAAGTTAAAAACCACTCTCTGATTGTGTCTCTAACTCTTCCAAACCAAGGGGTAAAATACTATTTTACCAATTTCAAAGATTATAAATATATTCTGGCTCAGTTGTGAACAGTGTTGGTAAACTAGATTTTAGGTTTAAATCACCTTGCATTTTGTATCTTAACTCATGGAAATATCTTAAAGCTGCAAATGTTATATCAACCTTTTCATTACTGTACCTCGAGTTTTTCCATCTTGAAGTTAATTTTAATGACAAATTTGATATTTTCTTGTTTAAAATCGAATCAGAATTAAAATGGGATTGAATTGAATGGAAAATAGGATAGAATGCAGCTGTTCTGCTTGAAAACTTTTGAAATGGATGTTTATATATCTAAATTACACCAGGTCTTTCTTAATTTTCTTGACTTTTCCAATATGCACAGACTCACACACTTCAGAGGGACAGGAAATTAAGTTCAGTTAAACATACACTGTTAAAGAACTTACTGTTTTCATGCAGGTGCTATTTGAAAAACATCACCTTGCTCTTCTGAAGGAAGGCATTTTAAGATTGTTAGTACATGTCATTGTTGTCACCTATGTGTTTTACCATTAATGTCTATTTCCAATGTTTAAGGGCACAAAAATTAAAAGCAGTCTTTCAGTTTAAAGCTCAACACACAAAGCAGTATTTCAGAGCTTCATACAATCAATAATGCATTTGTGAAATGTGAAAACTTTTGCTTTGTAACAACTCAGATGTTTTGTCAACTGCAGCTTTTTTAATCTGAATGGCAGCCACAGTTGCAAACTAACAACACTTTTTAAACAGGGATGCACTCATATATAATGAAATTTTGCTTAGCCTTTTTCATGTTTACAGGTTGCAGAGACCAGTATTACCATGTGGAAATATGTGATCACCTGAATTACTTTGAGAGATGGAAGGAACCTGTACATAAGGTCAAGATTTATAACTAAGATAGTGGAATAGGTTCTAAAAATATGCCACTGGAAGGAATTCAGTATAAGATACAATTTTGTTCCTTAGTGTCTTGAGACTATATATCAAATATGTCTTTATTTTCTTGAGGCTAAAGCCTCTGAGTTTTGTAGAACAATTTGTATGGACAGTAACCACTCCAGTCTGTTGGGAATGACCTCCCATCTGTGAGATATTCAGTGTTTGAAATGTGTCAATACGATTCTGGCTGTGCATGAAATCAATGTCCATCTTTTACTCTCTCTTAGCTTGCTTTAGCAAGGTGTTGATTAAACTATGATGAGAACTGCTGTTGCAATTAACACTAAATAGGATTTGTTAATTGGCTTCTTTTGAAGCAAACTAGGGTTTTTTCTTGTGCTACCCTCTGTGCTTCGTGTGAATTGATCTATGGAGTAAGGGTATTGAAAATTGACTGTGGAGGTAGTGACATTTCAAAGTTAAATCTAACTATGACAATTACAGCTACAACTAAAATATAAATAAATGAAAATTAAAAGAGGTAAATAAATGTAAAGAAAAATAAAATTAAATGAAAATTAAAAAAAAAAAAAAACACCCTAAGCCAATGATTAGCCAAAACATTATTTGCATAGTATGTTTACTTTTTATAATTTAGATTTACTAAAATTAGCATATGGCTTAAAGAAAAACAGACAATCCAACAAGGGAAAAACAAAAAAACACAGTGGTTCTTGTGGGCTCACATCTCAAGCATGTCCAAATTTCTCTTGAGCTCTCAGTGGCATCCCTTCCCTCTGTAGTGTAAACTGCACTACTCAGCTCCATGTTATCTGCAAACTTACTGAGGTGGCAGGCAGTTGACCTCTCTATGTCATTGATAAAGATATTAAAGAGCAGAGTCCCTAGACAAAGCCCTGAGGGACACCACTTTTTATCAGTCTCCACCTGGACAGTCACTGATCACCACTCTCTGTCTGCATCCAGCTAGGCAATTCCTTCTTCAACAGCTGGCCCACACTTCAAATCCACATCTCTCCAATTTGGAGATAAGGGTGCAAGGTGGGACCATGTTGAGGACTTTACAGAAATTGAGATAGGTGACATCTGTCAGTCTTACCTTGGCAACTGTTGCAGTCACTCCATCATGGAAGGAGTGACCAGAGTGGTCAGAAACAACTTGCCCTGAGCAGAGCTGTGCTGACTGCCTCAGAACACCTCCTTGTCTTTTATGTGACTTACCAGATCTTCTAGGAGGATCTGTTCCATGATCTTCCCAGGCAGAGGTAGTTCCCAAGGTGTTCTGTAGTTTCCAAGGTAGTTCCCTCAGTGAAGGAAGTAAGACCAAGGAGAAGCCAGATCTAAACTTGGCAAGGGATGCAAAGAGTAACAAGGTATGTCAGCCAGAGGAGGAAGGTCAAAGAAAACCAGCCTCTCTGATATATTTGGCAAGCCATTCTCCATGCTATTTGAAAGGTCAAGGCATTCAGGTGAATTCCTCAATAACCAGATGATTAATATTATGCTGTCTATAAAAGGGAAGAAAGGAGAACCCTGGAAATTAACAACCTGTCAGATTCACCTCTGTGCCTGGGAAGGAACAGAAATTCCTGGAAGCTGTGCTAAGACACATGGAGGACAGGGACATGATTTGAGACAGCCAGTATGGCTTCAGGGGCAAGGTCTGTCTCACCTATCCAATGCCCTTCTACAATGGAGTGCCTATTTCAAGTGGACAAGTGATGGGCTACAGGTGCCATTTATCTGGACTTCTGAAAGGCCTTTGACACTGTTCCCCACAACATGCTTCTCTCAAAATTGGAGAAAAAAGAATTACATGGGTGGATTGTCCAGTGGGTTAGGAATTGGTTGGACAATCACATCCAGAGGATAATGATAAACAACTCATTGTCTCAATGGATATCACTGACAAGTGTTATCCCTCAGGAGTCCCACAGGACCAGTATTATTTAGTATCTTCATTATATTGATTTCCTATGAGTCTATATTTATGAAAGTACTTGTCTAATATACTGATGTTTCATGTTTAGATTGCATTTCCACATTTTAGTATTCTTTCTTCTGAGTTTATCTTAACTACATGATTCATACATATTCCATTTGCAGAGCAACCAGTCAATTGGATTGGACTCACTCTAAAGAGCATGACACTCAACAACAGAGAAAATTTTTCTATGCCATGAAGAGGATTGGACAAGATACTCTTTGGGGATCCCTTATAAACTTCAACTATTCTTGGAATCATAGGAAAATGTTTCAACTACAGGTAAGGAATGAAGGTACCTTCAAAACTGTATCCAAACCCAATAATAATAACAAAGCTCTAAGAACTTAAACATTGCTAGAGGCTACATCTTGAACTCCTTTATGCATTGCTACGGATTTTACATTTGAACTCCTCTAGGTCCGTCTAAGATTTAGTTTTTCAGATAAAACTACTTGTGAAGGTATTGTCATCTCAGTTAGTATAACCCACAGTTTTCACAATAAAGTATCTGATTCTATAGGTAAAATTTGATTGTAATGATGGGAAATAACTTCAGATTAAATAAACAGTCTTACAGTAGTGAACTGATTATTATACACAAAGTATCTGAAAATATGTAAATATTTAATTACTGTTACAGGGAAATAAATAGTAGCTAAGCGGCTAATGTCTTCAGAAATTTCAGCCTCATTTTTTATACCATTTTTGATGATTAATGCCTTAATTGAGAGGTTTGGATATTTCAAAGTTAATTATACCTATTTCCAGTAATACTACAAGAAATAATTTTTAGAAAAATCTTACTTTGGAAGGATTGCACAAAAAATATTTAGTGATTTCAAAGTTTCCGAATTGTTACATAAAAAGGCTAATTCTTAGTCTTACCAGGCAATCTAATACCAAAAGAGAGAGGTAGAAATGAGAACGTGCCAGCTTGAAAGGTTTCTAGTATTAGTAGTATAGTTAACAGTATGCTCCAATTATCAAATTCAATTGATTTTTCCTTATAATTCTCATATGGAAAAGCACAATTCCTTTTCTCTCTTCTTTCACAATCGATGCATGTAATGAGATATCTTTGTTTCTGAAACTGGAAATCACTACAGTAACTCATGTGTAAGTATTATAAGGAGAATTCCATTCTTTCACAGTCTCTATCTCACATGTACTTGTTTTGTAATTTTCCCAGTCTCCATCTTTTACTTGGATTGCTGTGCTGCTTTTGAGATTCCTATCCTGTGATCTGCACATACTTTGTGCATACAATTCTATGCCTCCAACAAACTCTGTGTGGAAGATCTCTGCACAGCTTTTTGTGAGGATTTAGATGAAATTGGTAAGTTTGTGAAAGCAGGATATGTTGGGGCTGGTGTTAACATTACCAGAGAGATATTGGCAAAGATACAGGAGAGAGGAATAGCAGTGTTTTTAGATAACTATTTGGCAACCAAGGTTAAGATTTCTACTTTGAGCAGTGTAAAATCATAACATGTAGCCACCATATTTTTGAAATTTGGACTGTAATAAGTAGGATTTGGAAATGATAGATATTTTTGTTGTTCAATTAATTATTAAGGACTTTAGTTTTTCCTAATAAGATAAATTTTCTCTAAGTGTAAAGAAAATGGAAAGTGGTCCGTTAAGATGTAGAAGACAATAGTTGATGAGATGGATCCCACACAACAAATTTCTACTAAATATATTTGAAGAATTAATATGGAAAAATAGGAATATGAAGTACAAAAACCCTAATCAGTATTTATTTTTACTAAAGGAGATAATACAAAAACTCACAACCAATCATTTTGACAAAAAATATTGGATAGTACAATTGAAGCTTAAAATAAGAGATTTGATAAACAAATAAAAATTGGAATCTGTCACAGACTGAACCCAGGCTCTTTCTCTTAAAGAAATATAATTGAGATTGTGAAGACTTACTTAGCAGATATTGGTACAGGCTTCTATTTTCTCATTTAGAACTTGAGTTTTATATGAAAGCAAAAGAGCTCATAATTTTTACTTATACTTTTTATATGCCTTATTATAAACCTAAAAAGGAGAAGAAAATAAAATCCAATAACAGTATACAAATTACTACAGATAACAGAAAAAAATCAATTCTTTCATTACACAACTGTCTTCAATTCATATTAAAAGAGAAGCCCACTGTAATCCTCAAATAAGCAATAGAGTCAAAAACTGATAAAAATTCAAATTAAATATTCTCTAATCAAAGTATTCTACTTTTAAAGAATCTAAAATATGTAGTAAAGGTCAGCGAAAGAATAGCTTGTTATGCAATGAGGTAACTTGGAGTAGGTTTCTTTGACCTGGTTCTCTGACATAGTTCAGGGAAGGGACATTTAAAATTAGTTTTCAGATGAAATTATTTCTTTTATTGATTTGTATTCAGATGGAATAAAACTAAATAAACTGTCAGGAGAGATTCCTCAGTGTACCACTGATTTTCAGAGCTATGGTTCAGGTAGCTGCTAATCCTGCATAGAGGTAATTCTGTTTAACAGTTTCTTATGGTGGGAGCAGGAGGGCCTGGGGGGAAGTGTGGTTGACCTTGAAATTCTGCCCTGGCCATAAACACCCCCATGCTCCTAGGGCTGCTGAAGTGCCTTGAAACACCCCCTTGCTCCTACCTTCTCTCTCTAACTCAGACTGAATGGCCCAGACCCTCTGGAGAGCCTCTGCCTCTCCTACCCAACTTGAACTATGGTTGGATGGATTTCTTCAGGACTGTTGCTTCTGTTGATACAGGCTGAGTAAGATAGAGGAAATGCCCTGTTAGTGATCTGTGAAGTCTTTTGGTCTACTTTTTCTCCAGTTTTGGAGGGAAATGTTATCAGAAAACCAAGTAAATTCAGATAAGATTACTTCCTATGTTTATCTCATTGTTCCTGGGAATAAACTGAAAGGACAAAGAAAAAAGAAAAGTAAATATTATTAGCCAAAATGGGGATAATTTTAATTACATCTGATTTTTTATCCTTTAGCTTCCAACTTTTAAGCTAATAAAATAAGGATAAAGATAAAAAAGAGAAAAAAAAAGAGAGAAATATAGATTTATGTAACTGTGAGAAATACAGGGTAGGTGAAGGAAATGCAGAAGATAAATTTATAAGCTACATTTAATTTTCCCCAGATCTGATACTATTATTTATTCTGTATCAGAGGTACAGAAAAGGAAAATACATAACTTTAAAATTAACAATTGCTTTCCCCTGTAAATTTCAGATATTATTATGGTATTCATGTTTATCAAGGAAGTCAACTTCTTCCCAAAGTTTTTAAAAAACATTATATTCATTAAATATGTTCTATATTCTTTCCATATAAGCTTCTTGATTTGCAGGTATATAGTATTTTTCTTATCCTCTGTGTTTTGTTACAGAGGTGGCTACCATGTGAGCTGGCTACCTATTCTAATTCTGTGAGATCAGAAGAGATTTGAAGGAGAGTAGTAGAAGAGTACAGAATAAAATTTCATTGATTTAGATAGGAAGATATATATTATCAATTCAGAGTAATGTATGCTACTGTCAGTGATTAGGAAACTAAGCAGTCTTCCTAGTTCAGTGAAACTGTGTTTTTTGCTTTTGCCCCTGATGAGATTTTTGCCTATTATGTTTACGGAAATTATTCAGGGAGTTGTATGTTAGATATAAAAAAGATCCATAACAATTACAGGATGAAATAGGAAAAGCAGTTTCTCAGCACAGAACAAATCAGCAGTCATTAATTCAAGCCATTTTTAATATATATAAACAAATAAAAAGATTATTCTGTATAATTCTAGGAATCAGATATTTTTTCAAATTTTCACTATAGAACAATACTTTGCAAGTAGGATGTATTATCAGAAGAAAATGACTGAATATCACAGTTTTATTTGAGACTGAGGTTTCTGAGTTCTGAAGTGATACCCCTCTGTGATTATTTAAAAGAAGCAGTATTTTTGTTTTAAAAGAGACAAACACAAAAATTCCTCTATTAATTTGAAAGACCTCTTGAGTTCTTTTAAATAAATTAATGGTGATTTCAATTTTTTGATATTAAATAATTATTTCATACATTTTATGAAGTTTAGGTTTAAATTTTAAAAGGTATGATTTTGAATTATGGAATGCAGTTGTTCTATCAAGGAAGCAAATAATGGCAATTGTTAACACTGGTGCTAATCACTGACCCTTAAATCTTTTAATGAGATCACGGAACTATCTGGGTCTGATTCCTTTAGTGAGTCCTCACTATTAGTGAGTTACAATGATTTATGCAATCCTGTAGAGCAAGTGTAAGATCAAATACTCCAGCTGTGTATATATATATATATATATATATATATATATATTAGACCATCAGCCACACTGTACTATGTCATTAATCTGCTTTGTTCAGTATTCTGTGTCAGACTAGTCCCTCATATTGTCTAGGATGTTAAGAAATGTTTCCACAATATGAGAATCCTGTGTCATTCTGTCTGTCCAAACTTTGTTTGGCTTATCCCGAAGTCCAAGAGATTCAGGCTGAATCCTCTCTACAGAAGAATAACAATTGTCACTGCAAATGCCAATGTTTTCTACAGTAATTTATTTTGTTTCTATATTCAGTGAAGAATTTTCACAATGCTATAGTACATTTTTAAAAGATGCTACTGTCTTCCTGTTCACAACTATTGTGCAGTGTTCTTTCTCTGTAATTGTATTTTTGTTGGTGGTGTTGTTTCAGTGTTCTCTACACCTTTTTGCCAGGTTTTTTACCATTATGGTATTACTTTTATTTTTAAGTGCAGCTGTAATTATCCCCGAGATTAAACATGATGGAATCCTCAAAGAAGAAATATTTCCAAACCTGTTCATACACATTGACAGAAGGGACTGTAGAAACAAGGGTACAATTGAATAAAGGTCAACTTTAAAGGTCAACTACATGTACATAGTCATGTGTCATTAATAGGGCTGTATAGAATTAATTTAGCCTAATTGTTTGTCTTGAAATTCTAACAACAGCCCAGAGTGAAACTTACTATTTCATAATAGATTTTTTCCCATTTTTATCTTTTCTGAAATTTTTTTTTCTTTTTTCCCTTTTGCCTGTTTGCTTTGTTTTAATGAAGCTTAGAGATCTTTTTAGTCTGAGCAAGGAGTACAGAATCTGTACTCTTGTAACATCTGTATCCCTCAAATATTTCTCCAATGCTTTGAAAACCGTCTCTCTTTTCTGTCCCAGAAATATAACAGCTTCCATTTGTGTTCCAAAGAAAATAAAGGATGAAGACAAGATTTCTTCAACTTTTAAATGTATGACTTTTGGGAACCCACTGAAACAACTCCTTTGAAGGTCACCAAAGTGCCGTATAATCTATTCAGCCTTTGCTTTGGATTGCCAGAAGTCCCGTTTGGCAGAGCCATTTGGTACAGTCCTGTTCCCTACACTATAGCTGCATTTGCAATGTATAAAGAATACTGTTTAAAATATTGTTTAAAATCCTTGAAGACAACATAAGCTGCTTCTATAGAGGGCCTCACTGCACTGAAAACTTAAGTTTGAAATACATGTTAATATGTTGAAATCAACTTCATCTTTTTACAATTTCATTCATTAGCTAGTGTTTATTAAGCACAGACAGAAAAAATTTGCAAAGTAATTGTAGTAAAGGAAATGTTTCTTGAAGCTTTGTTATACTATGAAGTACTTTGTTACAGTCTGTGAAAGCTCACTGTGCTTAGATAGACCTGTCATTAGATGAACAACGAAGAGAGCCTTAAACACTAGAAACTCTTTGAGAAAGACTGAGTTAGAGTACTGTTTAGGTCTTTTGACTAAGGCTAAAGCATTGACATCACTCCATAGTATTTTATCCACACACTTTATGCATGTGCAGATTAAAAAATGGTTGTGGGAATGAATATGATTTAGCTTTACAAAATATCACAAAGATTTATAATATGAAAAAGAAATGAGAGGAAGCTGTAATCTTCATGAAGAAGGGTACAGCTGTCAGGTATAACTGAGAAGCTGGATGAGACACCAAGTTCTGGGAGGCAGAACTGCACACTCAAAAGGGCTTAAATTTGCTGAAAAGCAAGTTATGGAAGAATATTCTGTTTAAATGCCTGCTAAATTAGAAACTAGAGATGTCATCAATGGTTCTTCTATGCCTGAAAAAAATAATTATGCAATGTAATAATTTTTATGGTCCCATATTGTGACCGAAACAAAGGAGTAACTGAAATTAGACAATAGATTGGTGTACAGAACTTATGTGTTAAAAACTTCCCTTTAGTGTGGAAGATTCATCACTAGTTTGCCATTTAAATTAATATCAGCAGGGTCTGAAATATGTCTCTTTGTGCCATTCACAGGCAATATCACTGACTTATTTTAAATGAGGAATTAGATCTTGAAATTGTGACTACTGTTTTGAGAAATTAAGTTAGTTTCTACGCTGAAACCTTATTTAAATGGATGCACAGGTGAACTTGAGGTCCCAACTGTGAACAAGAAGAAAAGGGACGCTCATAGGTTAGTCACAAGTCAGAGTCCTTAAGAAACCTTATTCTCTGAAGAAGAGATTCTTCAGAGAACTCAGAAAGTCTACATGCTGTCCTCCTGCTAAGCCAAAAATAACTGTATCAAAAAGCCTGTGTAAGTATTCCAAATTAAACAAACAAACAAACAAAAACAAACAAACAAACAAAAAACCACCAATCAAAACAGTGGTACTATGCAGCTACAGTGAAACTCTGATGACTGACATCTAATCAAGAGTCATAGAAAAGTGGAAAATATCAAATCCTCTATGTATGATGTAATGCTTCATTTAATAGTCAGACTACAGTCTGCAGTAATCCAGAATCAGATCAGAATTCTGTCTTCCTGAAAGGCTGAATTCAGCTGTTGAAAGAGCAGCAGAGAGTATGTCTGGAGGTTTTTAAGCTGCCTTCAGAGTAAGAAAATCCAAATACCGTCCCTCTTTCAGTAATCAAGTACATTAATAAAAGTATCTGAGGGAATCAGACAGAAAAACTGAAGACAAGAGATAGTTTTCAGGAAAGCTGAAAAAAGCTGGTAATATTCTAAATTTCAGTTAAATTTATTCTACATATCAGTTGAAGGCTTTGATTCCAGAAGCTATCTAACTGTCTAATAATGAAAAGTAAATTATACCTGAATTATACCAAAGTCAAAATGGGTTTTCTTCAGCCATATGCAAAAGATAAGATTTGAAAATTTACTACCTTCTTACTCACAGAAAATACAAATGTAGCTTTTCATTTAAACTACCCTCAGTCTAACATCAATATTATTAATAGGTTCATGTTTAATATGTTAATATATACCTGCTTTCTGTCAATATTTTTTTTCTGTAGTAATGAGACTCATTAAATTTCTTTTAGGGTTCATCTGGTATTCTCTAATAGATGCCAAAATATTTTGTTCTCTTTTCTGAAATCCTACTGTAATTCAAAAGAGATGATGAATCTTTTGGGAAATACTATTTCCTGACTTCATAAATTGTAACTTGAGCTTGTAACTCCCTGGTAATTGAGGTTCAAATGCTGCTCCTGTATGTTAGGGGGCTTTAGGATTGATCCTGAGACAGACACAATCCCACAACATCATCATGGGGCTACTCCAACAGAATAAAATAGGTGTTAGAAAACAAGTCAGTGTAAAGGCAGCTTTATAGTTAACAAAATATCAGGAGTGCTAACCTGGAAATCAGCAGAGGGGCACAACCACCATGCCTTAGCTGACTGGCATTGTGGGAAAATGTACAATAGAACAACAAGAACACATAGAACAGATGTTAGGAAGTAATTCTTTACTGAGAAGACAGGAAGGCACTGGAACAAGTTGTCCAGAGAAGCCCCATTCCTGGAAATGTTCCAGGACAGGTTGGAGATGGCCCTGAGCAACCTGAATGAGTGGTTCTTACACAGGCCCATGGGTGTCCCTGCACAGAGCTCTTTAAGGTCCCTTCCAAAGAAATATGATTCTATGAAGAAATATGATTCTGGTTTGTTTGTGTGTTTGTTTGTTTGGGGGAAGGTGGGGAGGAGAG
Source organism: Cisticola juncidis (assembly GCA_013400215.1). Lineage (NCBI taxonomy): Eukaryota > Metazoa > Chordata > Aves > Passeriformes > Cisticolidae > Cisticola > Cisticola juncidis. The sequence continues at coordinate 110,688 of VXBR01001842.1, read as the reverse complement.
GGAGCATTTTTAACATTTGTCTACTTTAGGCAGAAGGCTGAATGGTAGGGGAAAAAAGTCTTTTAAATGAGACATAGTTTATGTCTTCTGTTGTTTACATTGCTACAAAAGAGAGATTTCACTGACAAAGTTAAAATAAAGTCACTAATCCAAACTCTTCCTAGTAATAATAATGAGTAATTCTGTATCAGAGTGTGGTACTAAAACTCACTAAAATGTATAAATTATGATGCACACAATACTACTTCAAAAGGATCAATTAAAGAAATTATACAATCAATTCATTGTAACTTCCCTGCTGGTCAGTTGTTATTGTAATTAATGTTTTCAATATTCCATTTAAGCTGAGGGAATTAAAGTGTTTGGAATATAAGATGGATAATAATGTTACAATAAGTCCACATAAAGATGCGTATTAACACATCTACACACATACAATTTCTTCTAACTATTTGCTTTGGCACTAATAATTGTTTGATCTAGAAAAGCCTTGAGAATCTCTCTGAGAGGGATATAGACCAGATTTTTCAAGGAAATACATACCTCTTAAATGCCAGAAAAATATAATATAATTGACCTTATTTTTCAGTGCTACTTTTGAGCAACTTAAACAGTGATTACAAGGTTTTTGTAATCAGTGGATTCTATTAGTGTAAAATCCAGTATAAGATCTATTTAATCTCAAAGAAGTTGAGTTCCACACAGAGTTCCACTTCAAAATAAATGAAATTTGTATTTAAATCAGTCATTTTGGACACTGGTCTAACAAAAGAATTATTTGAAATAAAATTATGAAATAAAATAAAATAAACAGTCTAATTTTAATAGAAAAAACAGAATATTCTAAAATTGAAACAAAAAAAATCCTTTTAGAAATTATCATTAAGAAAATAGAAATAATATGAACTTCTTATTAATTACTCAAAATTTAAATGTGGGCATTCCAATTTGTTTAGAAAGATTAATTTGGCTGGACTAGAAAAGTAGGTTGAAATCTCTCACCTAAAAATGGATTAACAAAAATTTTTAATACAGCAAGTATTCTAAATGTTTCTGTCTATACTCTTAGCTCCCCACAATGTTTTCTAGCAAGTATCTGAAGATGTTTTCATCTGGGTTGTGATTTTTGTTAAACCTACGAGAAAAAATTCAAAGAGAAAACAATATGAGTGGATAGTATCTGCAGGATCTGGTCAATTGTCCATTACAATTGATGTATTAGAGGGCTGCAATCAGCAACTGTAAGACATTTACTGTGTGCCAACCATATAAAGCCTAGCAAAGGCAGGTGCCCTATTCTGCACCTTGGATGGTGCAATCCTGGATGTACAGACAGACTGGTGAATGAGAGGCTGAAAAGCAGTGCCAGGGAAGGGACCTGGGGGTCCTGGCTGATGGCAGGTTGAATATGAGCCAGCAGTGCCCTGCAGCCAGGAGGGCCAGCCCTGTCCTGGGGGCATCAGGGACAGCATGGCCAGCCGGGCAAGGGAGGGGATGGTCCCCTCTGCTCTGAGCTGGGCTGGCCTCTCCTGGAGTGTTGGGGGCAGGTTTGGGGGCCACAGTATAAGGAAGACATTAAACTATTAGAGTGTGTCTAAAGGAAGGCAACAAAGAATGTGAAGAGCCTTGAGAGGAAGCCATGTGGGCAGAAGTCACTCGGTCTGTTCAGCCTGGAGGAGTCTGAGGGGAGACCTCACTGCAGTTACAGCTTCCTCGTGAGGGGAAAAGGAGCAGCAGGCACTGATCTCTGCTCTGGTGATCGGTGACAGGACATGAGTGAACGCCCTGAATTGTGTCAGGGGAAATTCAGGTTAGATATTAAGAAAAAGGCTTTCACCCACTTTTAACACTGGAACAGGCTCCCCAGAGAACTGGACACAGTACCAAGACATACAGAGTTCAAGGAGTGTTTGGACAATGCATTCAGGGACATGCTGTAATTCTTGAGGTTGTCCTGTAAAGGGTCAGAAGCCGGACTTCAGTGATACTTTTGAGTTCCTTCTAACTCAGGATATGCCATGGCTCTGTTTCATATTTCAAAAAAAAACCCAAAACTTTCCAGCACAGGACTTAGAGGTTACAAATATTTATCAAATAATTTTGAAATATTATTAAAACTCCTTATTTCTTTCAAAATGACAGATTTTGGTGCTTTAATAAGAGTTTACCCCTTCCTAGAGCTATGATTTCAGGTGCTCTCTTACTCATTTAGACCATATGAAAGACATAAGTGTTCTCCCAACAGGACAAATCACAGGACATACTCCCTCTTGTTGTTTTCCTCTTTGTTTCTAGTAATGGAAACAGGATATGCATGACCTGAAATTGAAGCAGTGTAACTTTCTATTTCTCTCCAGCCAACAATTCTTATAATCTGGCAGCTAAAATTCACAGGTAGTATTCAGAAAAGTAGCAACAACTTTTTAATTGAAGTTTTATACTATGTCTCTGGAAGGAAATAGCTTCACCTAAATAACCTAAATACGGTTGATTAGATGCAAATATTTTGTAAGTAAAAGCCTCAAAAGACATGTGCATATTTTAGTCTGATGACTGTTGTCTGCAATCTCCTTAGCCTCTCCTAACCCCTTTAAGAAACACGAAATTTATCCAAGATCCTCATTTATCTTAAAAAGAGGAAAGGGAGAAATAAAACAGTTTTATTCAATTGTTTAAAAGTTAAAGCCACAGTTCTGTGCCTGGAAAAGCAGGCCTCTGCATCAGAAGAAGAACTGGGAAGCAGCTTTTTGGGAAAGACCCTGGGGTGGTGGTGGCCAGCTTGCAAACATGAGCCCATGTTTGAGCTAGAGCAGAGGTGGCCAACAGCTCCCAGGGTGTGCTGAGAGTTCTGAGTAATTCCCAGTAAGGAAGCTGGGCTGGTTCAGCCTGGAGAGGGGATGGCTTTATGGGCCTAACACCTCCCCAGCCCCTATGAGATGGGGGGCTCAAAGAAATGGATATAAGCTCCTCACAGTGGTGCAGGATGAGAGGGTACATGTCAACAGGTTCAAGTTGAAACAAGAGGGGTCCAGGCTGAGTATAACGGAAAAAAACCTTTTTACTATAAGGATAATCAAGCATTAGATCAGATTGCCTTCAGAGATCACAGAAACTCCAAAAGCCAGATTTTTTTTTAAATTTAAAATGTTTATTTAACTCTGTAGACAGTAAGTTCTGGGTAATTATTTTTTCTTACAGTATAACTGTTTATAAAACAAACGAAAATTAAAGTATTTAAAATTCAGTGTATATCAGCTCTTTTAAATTTCTGAAGAGAAATTTCAATTAGAACAAAAACTTAAGTCCATCCACTAAAAGATTAATTTGTCCTTGTAGCCTCTATCGAATTGTTTTTCAGTGTCATGGATTAGTGTTATCAAAATTAAATTAAGGTTTGTACTAACAGTAGCGTTTGTTCAAAGGTCCTAGATTTTATTTTATTTGTACCCTGCCAAAGTACTTTGTGAGACAATAGAGTACAAGCTTGTTGTAGCACTTGGAAAGATTTACTCACCTAAAGATTTGCTTCTTAAATCCAAAATGTTTAAAAGATGGTGATAAGTGTCAAAGGAGTATCATTTTTTTCCACAATGGAATTTATTTGTAGTTTAATCTTATGATAACTTATGTTATGTAGCTTTCTACCTAAAATGTGTAAAACTATCTATTGATTTACAAATTTAAATTGTGAAGTCTTATTTCATATTCAAATGGAGACTAGTGGCTGAATTTCAGTTATAAGTGTGAAAGCATAATTATATTCTGAACTTTACACTTTTTTTTTATTTTATTGGGTGATGCATTAGCTTTTACAGCTCTGATCTTTCTGAGGTCCTTGCAAATAATGCTTTGCCTTATAGGCATGTGTTTAAACATTAAGAATGGTTTTAAAATTATGAATTAGGGTGGCTGATTGGTAAGTACCTTTTTACCATCTAACTCTAGGCATCACTAAGTCTCTTCTCATTCATTGTGCCAATATCAGCATGTGAAGACCAATGAACTTCTGGCAGTCATCCTGGACTCTGAAATGAACAGATGCTGGCACCTGAAGTCAATGTTAACACTTCTTTGACATGGGGCATTTCTTCCTTTATCCGATGGCAAATCATTCTAGTTGTGCTAATTTACATGAAAATACCTCACAAATAGTTCAGCACATAAAATAAATGTCCAGTGCAAGATGGTGACAGACAAATATTTGGACCTTAAAGAATCATCCCTGAAGGGAAAAGAATCCATTTGATCCATTAATAATAAGCATTCACTCTTTGATCCTTTCTGTTCCTGTTACATCAGAGAAAACCCTGAAATAAAACATCTTGCGATATGTGTCAGGTGTTGCCAAAATAGCAAGCAAAGCACTTATAATCCTGAAAACAAAAATGTTAGACAAGACCTAAAATAGGTTCAGTATCAATACTCCAAAGCCCTTAACAATGTTTCTCAGAGCCTTCTCTCTCCCATGCTTTAGATCACATAAATTAAATGCTCATGAAAGATAAAAATACTCATAGTAAAAAGAAAAAAAGTATATAAAAAAAGACATGGTAGCTCTTTCATATTCATAATAAAAGTAATATTATGTTTATTAGGAGAGGAAAATAATTCAGGATTCATCAAGCAGTATGATATTTTCTAAGCTGTAGCCAACTTGAGAATTGTGTGGCAGAATTGATAAAGACTTTTCATAAACATTTCTTGAGGTAGCAAGTGAAGACTTCACATCTGTTGGCATGTTTTGGTTTTCCTTAAGTCTGGCCAGACACACACATGTGTCCACTGGACTAGGAAAATCTGAATATTGATTTTTCAACCATATGTCCTCAGGACATTGAGCCAATACATTTGAAATACAGGTCCAAGATCAGCCCCAAAGAAGGGCAGCTAAGGGCAACAGAGCTGTAATTCCAGAGAGGGTTGTGATGCAGATTGTTTGGGTAGAGCTAAGGAATAACATCATTACTTAACCAGGAATTTTACTATAATGGTGTTCACGTATTACAATTTGATATGAAATGTCAAAATGACAATTTTATTTACATTTCTATAAGATGTTGGTTGCTTAAAAATAATGTATATTCTTTTTTTTTTGTACGAATGTGAAAAAAAGAAAATATCAAACTACTGCCATTTTTTCATGGATGAAAAGCCTTGTCACTGACCCTTTTTGCTCATATTATAACATTTGTCTCATTAGAAAGACATATGCAAAAATTATTTTGATTAAATATATATGGTTCTAGTGATATATATAGACAAGCTTTTTTTTACATGGACCTTTTTTTATGTATATTTTATTGATCTTAAAATTCCTCAGGCTGTGGCTATGTAACTGGGTACACCAGAATACATCTTAGTGAGTAAAACTTCCTGGAAAGATTTTGGAATAAGGAGCTATATGATTAAGTCAACATTATAAGGGAAAATGGGGCTTTATAGAACACAGTATTAGATCATATTGACCTGCCCTTTGTTGTGTATCTACATGCAGGCTGATGTATAAGAAAGATTGATATCAGAGAAAACAAGATATATTTTAACAATAGTAAATTCCATGAAAATTTTACAACTGTAAATTGAACTTAGTTAATATGAAAAAAGACTAGGTGTTCTTACATCATCTGTTTTGTTCTACTGACTCAGTTCTCCATGTCATAGACCCTCAGCCAAGGAGTTGCAATAAATGACTATGGAAAAGGAGGAAGAGACTGGTAGCACCTTTAAGCACCATCACGGTTCTGAACAAAATACCATAATCTTTCTCCATTAACAAAATCTAGGACCAAAACTAGTTTCTGTTGGATTACAAAAGAGGTCAGTGTACTTCATGCAAGAAACATGCAAGTTTATGAACTGTCATCTCTTTTTCAGAGAATGTTACCAAGATCTGTTGCTTCTATTTCATTAAAGCTACAGTTTTGAAATGCCCAGTGGGTGTAAGATTAGTGTAACACAATTTCTCTCCCCAACACCAATGTGCCTGTTTTCATGCTCCAATTGTCTGTCAGATTTCCCTTAAGAATGGTAGAAAAATGTCTGTCAAAACTTGGACATTCCTCAAAGCAAATGACTCACAGAGAAAAAAAAAATGAATAATAATCAAAAGAATAGGTAGTGTGAATAGCAACACAGAGGAATGAAAGCAAATTGTATACCTTAAAAGAAAGCTGTAGGAAGCTTAAAAATCACTGTAGGAGAATCAGCTCATCTGAAATTACTAACTAACCCCAAAAATCCTATGAGATATTTAGAAGCTGAACATCCTTTATTGGAAGTTTTTGAGCGAGGGATATATAAATAATAATATCAATTCTTTTCTATATATCTTTCAAGTACAATCTAATAAAAATTCAATTCACTGCATTGTATGCAACCTGTAATTAAGCGTCTGTATGTTATGGAGGCATAAATTAAGGACAAATAAAAGCTCAAGGCTTAAGGTGAATTATACCTTAGAACATAATTCTGCTGGAAATTTATTGGATTCTTTTTAGTAAGTTATCATTATATTTTGAACAAAGATCTATATTTCTTACATTTAATGTTAAATACTCCAGAAAGACAGAGACAGAAAATAGAGGACTGATGAGGTATCAGTGGACATAGAGAGACACATGCCTGTCTTTTGCTGTAGAGATATATGCCTTCAATCTGCACTAATTGGGATTTCCTAGAAGTGAATTTATCTTTCTTATAGACATTAATTTCCTGTAGAGGTCGAGGGATTTTTAGTTATCATTATCAAATGTCAGAGTTACAAAGTTATTGAAGGCTCTAAGAAGAACTGACTGCAAGTTTGCCCTCATGACTCTATATCTCTATTCAGCATCTTCAAATTATCTCGAATCAACAGTGTTCAAATGATAGATCGTCTCAGATTTGATGTTCCATTCTTTCTTCAAATTTGTCATGGCTGAATCCTTCAATTTCTTGTTAGCAATACTAAGTCCTAACAGTAAAGATTAGCATTTTTGAGACGTTTTATTTGTTTATTTGTTTTTGTTTTGTTTTGAGTGTTGTTTTGTTTGTTTGTTTTCTGTTTGTATTTTAGGGATATTTTTAATAAAATATAGGAATGACCCAATTTTTTGCTATATATTTGCATATATAACAACTGTTCAATAAAAATAATGCATTGTTTGGATAGAACTGCAATCAAAATGCTAAGTACATATCTGGTAATATAGTGACCCATCTAGTTTGAATGAACAATTTTCTTGCCACAATTAAAAGTATACAATTTCCTTTAGTATGGTGTTAAACCTAGGACTACTGGAGGATTCAGGAATTAGATTTTGGCAACAGCAGATTCTAAGAGCAAGACTTCAAGCTGAAAGCTTTTGAGCAAGGGTGCAACATTCAGGGTTTAAACTATAATCTTATATTTGGGGGAGAGTAGATGTTTTTTGGAAGTGTGTGCAACAAATTTTTTGGGCAATGAATTGCTTGCTGTTAATGCAGTTTGCATTAGAGGTAGAAATGGGGAGACAACACTTAAAGAAGAACATTCATCCCTGGTATATTGATGAGCAGTGATGCAAGCAAGGTAAGCAACTTCTGCTTAATTCTCAGTTAAATACAGGCTTTGGAAATAAAATTACATCTGCTGTCAACTGAGGGTTAAAAAAATGAGTTTGTAAAATTTTTCAGAATGAATGGAATACTGCACTGACGTGATATTGCTTTTAGTGTATCGTCACCTCAATTACCACAAAGTTTCCACAGCCTCCTCTGAATTGGAGAAGCCTGTCTGACAGCTGAAGGGAGTTCTATGCTCCAGAACCATTAGTAGCCACTACTCAGTCTCTCAGGACCATCACACTTCACTAGACAGAATTTAGGCATTGGAATTCATGTTTGTAGAGATAAGTTTTCACACAGGAAATATTGAGATTGAAGTCTCAGCTCAATAGGTAAAATCAGAAACTGAACAAGAGGTTATTTCTATGATATTTACTGTCAGATAGTTATGCTGAGAAAACAAACCTGTTAAGATGTTGATTTCTTTGCATACAATAATGCACTATGTTCAGTTTCTAAACAAATTAATAAATAGATAGATAGATGAAGTGCTTCAATAGAAACAGGCTGGTAGCTGTATAGGAAGCAAGCAAAGACATTCACAAGTGGTAACGTAATTGTGTTAATTTTTCAGAAGACTTAGCCTGACAGCTATATTCCAAAGATGGTGTAACATTTTTAATCTTCCAAATCTGAATAAGAGTGTAGATTGTGAAGTGGTGACACTAAACACTTAGCTATTGATCAGCTTGTCTAGATTCACACTTTTAAATAAAATAAGCGTGAACTGTTCTCTGGTCTTCAGTCCACGTTATGGCCCATGCCTGCAAGGCTAAATTTGCTTCTTACATTGTAGATTGGTCTCATCTATACTGCTGACTGTGACCAGCTGTTGGCCTGTACTACTCTTCAAATCATTTCTGGGAATTGTCTGGAAGAGGTAAAGTTTCTTGGGCTACAGAAATGTTAAGAAAAATGCTAAACATGAAAGAGAAATCCTCAGTTTAGTGCAAGAAGTCAGCTAATCTATGCTCTTTGTTCAATTACATATGTCAAAATAAATCAGATTTTCCTTCTGAATTGGGTGGTGGACTTCAAAGCAAAAAAAAAAAAAAAAAAGATGTAAAGTGTGCCTACAGTTTTCAATGAGATTCTTTCAAATATCTTGATTTCACCATTTTTCCACTAGTCATCTAAATTGTCTGCTAATTGTTCAGCACAGATCAATATGATGAATTATGTCAAACGGAGCAGCAATTCTGTCAGAAGAAAGCAGCCCCAGTTGAATACTGTATGACATGTTTTATGGATGTGTTTGGCAAGCTCTGGAAATTCATACTGGATGGATGCAGGTAGGGTACAGAAAACAACTCCAGGAATCTGTGGAATAAATGTTCAAAACTGAAATACATGGCAACATGAAAGGCACCTGAAGAATCAAATGAGACCTAATTGCTTGAGGTGACTGTTCTGTTCCCTCTGTAATTATGGATTTTGTATTCCCACTGTTATCCTCACACTTCAAACTGCAGCCTTGAAGAGATTTGGAGTTCCTCTGTTCTCAGACAGTGTCTGAATTGTATCACAAGGTTACATTTAGATGTGATTTACGCAAATAGGTTTTCAGGGAGTTGGTGAAGCATTCCTAATCTTCTCTCAGGGAAGATACACAGTGACTGCACAAGAAAACGAAAATTTATTCCTTATCCTTGTAGCTGGTTCTTTTAGTATTTGAGAATGAGCAACTGGATGATTTTATGTATACTCTTGTTTGTATTTCACCTGTTCTACTTGGAGTTATGAGTTCCTAAGCAATGTAAAACATGATATTCTTTACTAACAAGGTGGATTCAGGGAAAATAAATTAGAGGCATGGCTTGGCAATTGCTCAGCAAATAATTTGTTGTTCAGACTGGTCACTTAACTATCTGCCCAAATGACTAGTCAAAATAAAATCTGTGTCAGGCTAGAATTAATGGTACTTGCCGCTCTGGAGCCATTCTTCTCTTACACATGTGAGATGTGACTTATGATTTAAGATAAAGAAAAAACACTGACTACTTAATAGTTGTGATGTACCATGGCATAAATCCAAAACACATGAGACTTTCTCCTCTGAGGTTATTATTCTGTAAAAACTCCAATCAATTCTTAATAAAATACTTTCAAAAAGTGTGGCAACTATAATCATTGCAACATACAAATACTGTAACAGGTTGTCTAAAACTTTTAAATTTTAATCCAGAAAAATTGAAAGAGACCAAAAAGCTCTCTTCACTTTCATAAGTAAAAGTAATATAAAAATAATGAGAAAATGTCTTCAAAGTAACTCTAAAAAACAGCTGGTAGTTCTGACAGTTGTACATGCACTCATGCCTTTCCTACCATCTAGTTTTTTGGCTTTAGCCTTCATTTATTAAATTGCTTTTATTGTTACATATTTTGTGTCTGAACACGCTGCTGCATTTACCTAATCTTTGTCATCATAAATTATTCTCAATCAACTTTAGGCTATTAGCAAAACATCCTCCATTTTAAAAGTGGGATACATGCTGTCTGATATTTTTCTTGCATTTCCAATAGAACTGAAGAACAAAGATTAAATAGAGCTTTATTAGCCAGTAGTTTACATCCTCAGTTATTCTTTAGTTAACAAAAAGCAAGAAACTGTCTGAAGAATGAGAAAAAGTTGAGAGCATTATTTGGCTACACTTAAATAGATTAACTTAAACTATAAAGTTCTGAAATCATACTTTTAGCTCTGTTCTTACTAGCATCTATAAAAATATAGTGATTAAATGTTAAATATTATTTATGGTTCCTAAGTCAATCCAGCCCAACAACAATTTTCTATCAGCGAAAAATATTTAAATATAAAAAAACACAAATGAAAACTTAGAGGTGTTAATTCCATTTATTTATACTACCTGTGGCTCCCATTTTCAGACCTGACCAGTAATACAGTGAGTTCTATATAATTAAATAAAGGCAAAAGTACCTGTCCCAGAGACCTTTTCGCTATAGTTTTCTGCTGCCTCTTGAGAAGTGAGAAGCCTCTTAAACAATCAAGAATAAAGAAATCTGTGGAGATTTTACTTTATCATAGCAATTTAATCTACAAAACATCATGTGTTTATTACTACTCCTAATCATATTTATTCAGCCTCTAAAATCTTAGACATCGCTTAATGCTGAGAAGGAACCATCTGTGCACATACACAACCAGGACTGAATTACAGTCCAGCTTTGAAAATTACAGAGCCTGAAATCTTCATTTACACAGAAACACTCCAGGCATGTGGAGTCAGGAATCTCTTCACATTATTCTCATTGAAGGATCAGGATCTTATTAAAGGTATGATTAGATATAATTGATTCTTTTATTTCCTCTCCTGTATGCCTGTACTTTAGCTGCTATTTCTTCACCAAAGAATTGAGAATTCTCATTTTGGCAAACAGTGGGTCAATGTTAAGAGTATAATAAACAGTCATGGAAGTTTTATTCTTGAATAAAAAGAATAATTTTATTGAATAAGAACAGGAAATGGTAAAAATTATTATTTAAATTTTCTCATTCTTAAAAGTCTGTAAATCTTGAGTTAAAGATAATTTTTTTTTATAGTACTGAAGGTCTAATCTTTGAGGTTTTAAATTTTAACTTAACTGGTAGAGTTCTGAATATAAACAGTATATTTTGAAACTATATCTGGGATTAAAAAAATCCAAAGAAATCCACAAAAACGTCTAGAAAAAATTATTTTAAACCCACCACCTTCAAAATTTTATAAAAAGCTGGGAAAAGTTTAACCAATCTGACTATATAATTAATCATTCCAGGCTACAGTTGAATTTATAAAATTAATGGATTTTATTTCAAATATATTAGCAAAAAATTCTTCCTGAGAGCCACTTATGCTGTAATAATACAGTTCAACCAAAAGCAGAAAGAAGTGTTTGTTATTTCAAGTTCTAGATATAAAACATTCATAAATCAAAAGGAAATATTTTATTACTCTGAGTGAAATTTACATGTACTAAAGACATGTATTATTGACAAGTCTTCCACATTTTTTCATGCCTTCTGTGTATATCAGAAGCAGAACAATCTAAATATTTAAGTATAAAAAGTATGAGAAAACATATATATTTATTTTGAAATACTTTGGAAAAGGTAAGAACATTAAACTTTTATATAAAATTCACATGCAGCCCAAGAGCTGTTGAGGATCACCTAATGTTACAGCACCCAGAGTCCCATTTTCAATAGATATTGGCATTTAGTGCTGAACAAAAAACTGTAATGATTTTCCAACTCCCCTAATGACAAATAACTTTCTCACTCCATCCCTTAAGACAGAAACCATCCAAGTCCCATGACACCAAGAAGTCCTTAAGATGGATTAACCACAGAATGAAGACATCTGGTATTTAAAAAACAAGGAACTTTCCAAACTCTAGATGTCAAAAAAGTAAAAAAAAAACCAAAAACCAACAAACCTAACAATGTAAAATGGGTGTTTACAGAGATATGTTTAATCAGGTAAATCCCAGCATGACTTAGAGCTGACTACACTCAAACAAATTATACTCCCATACCACTCCAGTCACAAAAAAAGTACATTCATTGCTTGAATACTGTATTGTTAAATTCCAGTCATGAATTTCTTACAAAAACTTTATGTATTAAATCATCCCAGAAGAGTTAAATGCCATCTGGCACATTAATTAAAACATTAACAGTGATTTTGATTTTTATAAAAGAGAGGAATATTTTTTCAAAATCACTCCAAATCATACTGAGATTTTCTGAATAACAAGTTCAGGTTTTGAATGTATACAATATTAGCTATCCTTCATTACTTTTTATATTTGAACCACCTTTCAAGATCATTTCAAGACGGGCTGATGTTCAACAAATTATAATGATTGAACAGGCAGTTGACACCATATAATAAAGCCTGCATCCAAGCAGAAATATGTAACTATTATGCCAGGATGAACTGAAAAAAAAGTGCACCTACTACTGAAAAATGTTGAGGAAGCGTTCTCAAAAAATGCACCATGTCTGCATAGCTGCAGAATGGCCAACCCAATAAAATACAAAAAGAGAAAACTTCAGCTCTCTCCTGCTTACTATTTTAACAACTGCTTTACATACCAGTTAGAACAGTAGAAAGCGGATTTCCTGGAAACCTGTGAAATGAAAAAATGGGTATGATTTCATGTATCTTTTCATATAAAATTTCTCTGTGGGGAACTAAATGGAAGAAATGACACAGTTCTGACAGTTTCAACATAGAACCTTCACAGCAAACAGTGAAACATCATGATTGATGATTTCAAAAGCTTCCAATGCATTTGAGAAAGTACCATAAATACCACAAGACAATTAAACCATTAAATCATTAACCATTAAATCTAGATTAATCTCTATATTTTGTCTAGCTTGCAAACCTAATTGGGTCCATAAAAAAAGAAAGTTACCAGATAATAAATTATCTTTATACTTCTTTCTTAATAACGGTGGGAGTGGAAAGAGAAGAGAAAATGAGACAAGGAAGTAAGAAATAAAATGTCACAGTAGTGAAATAACTCAATATTGAGACATTTTCACATGCAAAAGCTTGACAGTGTGATGAGGTCTTTGTGTGAAGTTGGTATCTCTGGTCCATCAGTTAGGGAGACATCAATGATCAATCTCCAGGCTTAATTGTCCTCTTTTGGTTTTACTTGTCATTCTGGATTTACTTTACACAGCCATCTCAGAATTAACAGCCTGAAAAGATGATCTCAGCTCATCGCTCACAATTTAGCTTACAGTACAGTCCACTCAAAAACTAATAAAAATAAGTGGATCAAGACTCACAACTTTAATATATAGAACATGCATGTCAGTGGGTATACTTCAACATCCATAATTTTAGAAAGCAAACACTATAACACAAAAGTTAGTTATTTACCTTTCTATAAGGCAAGGTTGTTTGAATTCTTGTATTGATAGTTTCACCCAGGGGAAGTTTCCATCAGCTTCTCACAATAGACACCTCTGTAGCCACCCCACTCCCAAAAGCTTGCTGCACAAACAGAATAAACTGCTTGTACTCTGGGAAATGGGTTGGACTTTGCCATCTTAGAAGTGACCTAGTGTGTTCTAGCCACTCACCATTCTGTGTGACTTTTGGAAATCCATCCATCTGCCAGTGCACCACTGTTCTAATGGCAAAGCAGAATCCTGGGATGGAAGCCACACGGTAATGCCACTGAAAAAAAAGGACTGCCAGATGAAGTAAGCTCTTTGCTAAAGGTGGGGATTGTAGGTGCTTATAGATGTTTATCTGCCTTAAGGATCTCACTGCCTTCTTGTATCTTTGTAATTTTCCTCTTAAATACATACTTAAAGAAGGGTTCTTAATGTGAAGGAAAATTATTTATTCAGTTTCAGTGTTTTGCAATACAAAATAATAGTTGTTTTAAAAATAATAATAAAAGAAAAAAAAAAAAAAAAAAAAAAAAAAAAAAAACATTAAAAAAATTTTTTGGGNATGAGGTTTGGATTTTTTATATAGATATATCATAATTTGTTCTTCTCCCTCTTCACAGATCTGCTACTATGTTTGTAGTGTGTTGGAGTTTTTTTATAAGATACTCTAGAAGAATATTTTTTCAGTGAAATCCTTCAAAGGAACAGTTCAAATTGGATAGTTGTTAAATTGGGACAATTATATGCTTTATTACTTACTGATTTGACTAATTAAAGATAGGTAATTTTTTACCTTCTGACTGAAAATGCTGAATATCCAACCTCTTTCTGCTACTTCATTTAATAGTTATGAGTTTTCACAACCAGAGTAATTTATTCTAATAAAAGATCACTATTAGTAAAATATATAGTTTTCAATATCAGAACAAAGCAAATAACACACATTATTGAAGACTACTAAGAAATAATAGAATCATGGAATTGTAAAATAGCTTTAGTTGGAAGGGATCTTAAATATCATGTAGTTAGAACTCTCCCCTTCATAATGAGGGATAACACCCACTAGACTAGTTTGTCAGTCCCATCCAGCCTGGCCTTGAACAGTGCCAGGGATGAGAATCCACAATTTCTCTGTGTGACTTGTTCCAATGTCTCCCCAACCCCATGGTAAAGAATTGTATGATTAGATCTAATCCAAGCCTAACTTCTTTCTGTTTAAAGCCATCACCTTGTTCTATCCCTACGTGCCCTTGTAAAAAATACCTCCCTAGCTCCTGTAGTCCCCTTCCGGTACTGGAAAGTACTACAAGTTCTCAGCATAGCTTTTCTTCTCCAAGCTCTCTCGCAGAAGATGTGCTCCATCCTTGTCATGTTTGTGGCCTTCCTCTGGGCTCATTCCAGCAGGTCTTTGTCTTATGCAGAAGGCCAAAGAGTCAGCCAGGTGGGATCTTATGAGAATGTAGTACTGGGGGAGAATCCACCAGCAGGCCATGCTTCTTTTGATGCATTCCAGGATACGGGTGGCCTTCTCGGATGAGAGTTCACACTGTCAAATTGTGTCAAATTTCTTACTCACCAAGAGCCCCAAGTCTCTCTTTTCAGTGCTGTTCTCAGTCCATTCTCTCTCCAGCCTGTATTTTTGCTTGAGATTGCACTGACCCATGTGCAGAACCTTGCACTCGGCCTCGTTGAACTTCGTGAGGTTCACATGGGCTAACTCCTCAAGCCTGTCCAAGTCCTTGTGGAATCCATCTCTTCCCACCAGTGTGTGAACCCCACCACACAAAGTGACATTCTCAGCAGACCTGCTGAGGTGCAGATGGTTTTCCTCTGCACGTCTCTAAATAAGGTGTTAAACAGTGCTGGTCCCAGTGCTGACTCCTGAGGAACACCACTTGTCACAAGTCTCCACCTGGATGTCAAGCCATTGACCACAAGCCATTGAGTGTTGCCATCCAGCCATTTCCTTGCCCACCCAGTGATCTATCCATCAAATCCGTGTCTGTCCAGTACAGAAACAAGGATATGAACCAGGACAGTGTCAAATGCTCTGCAAAAATCCAGGCAGGATATGTCATTTACTCTCCCCCTATTCACCAGTGCTGTTCACTGCATTGTAGAAGGCCCTTAGGGATGCCATGCTGCCTGCAACCCAACACCTCTTTATTTTTACATGTGCCTTAGCATATATCCAGAAGAGTTTTCTCCATCATCTTGCCATGCACTAAGGTGATGCAAGATGACTGTAGTTCCCAAGTCTTCCTTTTCACCCTTTTTAAAAACAAGGATTACATTTTCTCTTTTCCAGTCAGTGATACCTTCACTAGACTGCCAAAACATCTTAAATATGATGGATATTGACTTAGACACTTCACTCACTGGTTCCCTCTTTCCTTGATACATAGTGGGAATTACACACTAATATTTAATGCATGTACACACAGAGACAGTTTTTTATTTATTTGTCAGGGAAAAAATGAGAAGACATTTCACTAAAGGCGTTCCTGAGATTTGAGAGAATGTTCTCTACATTTTTCTTCCCTTTTCTCAAGATGAGTTATAGTTCTAATTTCTTTTTTTAGACTTAAATGATAGCTGGAGATTTTGGGCATAGCAGTGCACTAGATCACAGAACATTATGTATATACACTGGAGTCGAAATTCTGCTTGTTTCTTTTTGCACAAATGGCCATGCATCATTAAAACAAATATATAATTCTTAAGAACAGATTTTTTAACTTGGGAACCTTAATGGATAAAAGGAAAACCTATGTGTGTAGATAGGTATATTAAGAAAACAAAAAACCCCTTTTTTCCTATTGTCTATTTAAAATTTTAGAAATGTTCCTATAATCAAATACTCACAAAAATATATGAGTAGATTTGAAGAAAGTCTTCTGTAAATAATAGCACAAACTGCATGAATTACAGGAAAAATAAATAATAGTGTGCTGTCTTCAAGTCCTTATTAGCAGAAAGGTTTTAACTTGTAGAGTATTGAATTATTTTTGTGGTTTATAGCATGAATTGCTCCATTCTTGATTGCTCCTTTCTGACTGCTAAAAAATTTAATGAGTTTTTACAAAAAACACTAACTCCTTGTAACTTGGATGTCAATTTTTTTTCTACCCACTACTGCATTCAAAATACAAATGCTATTTTCCAGCATAAAATGCCCAAGAAAATTATTTCTGTTTCTCACAATGTGTTGCATGAAGACCAGTGTTTATACCAAAACAGAGAGAAGAGTTTTTTTTAGTACTGTTGAAAGAAAGCTGGTCAGGCATTTGACAGTTCCTCATTTGAACAATTTATTCATATCTTTATTTATTCATATCTTTTCCAAGTCTGCAGTGTCATGTAAATATTTATTCAATTCATTACCCTTATTTCAGAGACAAACTTTTCTTAGTAGTGCCCAGCAACAGGATGAGAAGCAGTAGGCACAAACTGAAATGAAAGATATTCTAGTTGAACATAAAGAAGTCCCTCTTTTATTGTGAGAGAGGTCAAACACAGGAACAGGTTTCCCGATGAGATTGTGGAGTCTCCACTGTGGAGATGTTCAGAACAAAACTGAATGAGGTCCTGAGAAATGTACTCTAGCTGATCCTGCTCTAAGTAGGAGTTTGGGTTTACCAGTCCTAGAGATGCCTTCTAGCCTTATTCTTTCTGTGAGATTCTGATATAAAATATTTCCATTTTGGACAGCTTTAAGCAAAGTAGCTCTTCTACTATAATGGACGCATTTGATGTACCTGTTCCTTTATCAGAAATGCAGTTGAGAGGATCAGGTATCCCCTCAGTCAGATTCAGGGGGATCAAGTGCCCCCTCAGTCAGATGACATGAAGTTAGGCAGGAGTGTTGATCTGCTGGAGGGCAGAAGAGTCTGCAGAGGGATCTGGACAGGTAGGATTGATGGGCTGAGGCCAATGATATGAGATTCTACAGAGTCAAGTGCCAGGTACTGCACTTGGGTCATAACAACTCCATGCAGTGCTCCAAGCAGGAGGAAGATGGGCTGGAAAGTGGCCCATTTGAAAAGGACCTGGAGAACCAGCAGCCAACTGAACATGAGCCAGGGTCATGCCCAGGTGGCCAAGAAGGCCAGTGGCATCCAGGCCTGTACCAGCAATGGTGTGGCCAGCAGGACCAGGGCAGGGATTGTCCCTCTGTACTCAGCACTAGTGAGTCCACAACTTGAAATCTGTGTTCAGTTTTGGGACCCCAGTACAAAAAAGACATTGAGGTGCTGGAGCATGTACAGAAAAGGCAGCAGAGCTGGTGAAGGGTCTGGAGCAGAAGTCTTATGAAGAGAGGGTGAGGGAGGTAGTATGGTCTTGCTTGAACAAAAGAAGGCTTAGGGGAGACCTCACTGCTCTGTGTGATGGTGGAGATTGGCCCCTTCTCCCAGGTAACAACTGAGAGGACATGAGCAAATGGCCTTAGGTTGCACCAGGTGCTGTTTAGATTGGATATTAGGAAAGTTTTCTTCACTGAAAGAATTACCAAGCATTGGAACAAACTGCCCAGGGAAATGATGGATTCATCACTATCCCTAAAGGCATTTAAAAAACTTAAATGCAGCTGTGGCATTTAGAGTTTATTGGAGACTTGGTAGTCTTGGTTGAGCTAGAAATTAGGCTTGGTGATGTTAGAGATCTTTTCCAACCTAAACAATTTTGTGATTTTGTTTGTTGTTATTTTCCCTGGCTTCAGATGTCTAAAATCATGCTGAGTTTTAGATACCTTCTCCCATTATTGACAGGAAGACACAGGCACCTCTGGGAGCATCTAAGACAGATTACATAAATTGTTCCATTTTAGGATGATGTGGATTGTTCTCTAACAGGGACTCTCACTCCAGCTTTTAGTTATAGCACTGAAATAGTTCAGAATATGAAGCTGCACATTCTGTCAGTTTCTGTGAAAGCAGTGAAACCACAAAAGGAATGTTTCTTTATCTTCTCAAACCGCTAGGTACAGCAACCCTGCGTTGGAAATACAGGAAAGGAGTATAAAAATACAATCAGGGTATTTTCATAGGTTTGTGTAACCCAAAATCCTACCTCCAGGTACACAAAATGCCAGGGAGGAACATAGGACTAGGACAAGTTTGCAGTACTTCCTCTTGTCTGTGTTTCAAATATTTTAATTTTTTTAACTTCTTGAACTGACTGCTCAGTCAGTTATCTCACTTCATCATTAATTTTTTCCTGCTTTGCCCTATCTTAATTTCACCACTTTAAATAGACATTAAAAGACATGTCAGTTTTCTTTCTTCACTTTTTCATGTGTAAAGGTACAAAACAGCAAGGGATATGCTACCAATGCTACTCAGTTCAACATCTCATTTTCTTCTTGCCATAAGCCTTTTTTCTTCTGAAATGGGAAAACAAAATACGGTTCTTCATATGCTCTGACAAGGAATTCATTTTGAGCATGTAGAAACAATTTTTTAAAAGCATGAAATAATCATATATTTTCTTGAAACATTAAGATTAATTTAATCTCAATAAAAAAGTAATGAAGTAACACTTAAAACATGGTAAAGATTGAGGTTCAGTAACTTTTTTTCTGTAATAAGCTTATGCAAGATGTCTAAAAACTTATAAATGTTAAGTTGACCTATGCATGCTGCGGTTGATTGAATTCTCAGTCCCAAATTATGTGCTCAAGATGCCCTTTGAAGTATGTGAGGGAATTAGAAGTCTAAGGAGATCTCAAAAAGGGTGTGGTATGGAAGTGTCTTTGCAAGTTTTTGCACAGCAAATATTGAGAGAGGCTTTTGTGCACAAATATTTCTTCATTGGATCCATAGATTATGGCATAAATTGATGGGAAAGTAAGTCTTACTTTAGGGGAAAAATAAAAATACAAATTGGATAAAGAGAGAGAGATTGAAAAAAAAAAGACATTAAAGAATAGACAAAATTCATAGGGGAAAATAAAGTTCATCCCAGTGGCCAATGAAGAAGAGATGCAACAGGCAAGCCTCCCTGTCGGAGTACTCTACACTCTAACAAGTGGTCACCCATAAAACTTTTTCTGTAATAACTTTAAGGTTTTTTCAGGATTTTCCTAAAGTCCCTCATAATTGTTTCTGATCATTAGTGATGATTGGGGCATGGTATGACACAGATTTGAAAGGTCAAGGTTTTTGTATAAAAGCTAGGGTTGGAAGCAACCTTAAAAACATCTGTCTCCAATCCCCCTGCTGTGGGCAAGGACACCTTCAATTTTTCCAGGTTACTCAGAGTCCCATGACACCCAGTCTTGAACACTTCCAGGGATGAGGAGTCCACAACCTTCCTGGGCAATCTGTTCCAGTGTCTCACCAATCTCACAGTAAAGAATTTCTTCCTAATATCTAATCTAAACCTAACCTCCTTCAGTTTCAGGGCACTCTCCTTGTCCTATCACATGCCCTTGTCAAGTCCTTCCCCAGCCTTTTTAAGGTTTCGTTTAGGTACTTGAAGGCTGATATAAGGTCTCCTTGGAGCCTTCCGTTCCCCAGGCTGAAAAAACTCAGCTTTCTCAGATGCTCTTCATGGGAGAGAGGCTCCAGCCTTCCATTACTTTCATGGTCCTCATCTGGACTCATTCTGACAGATCCACATATTTCTTGTGTTGGTGGCCCCAGAGATGGATGCAGCACTTCAGATGGGTGCCACACGAGCAGAGCAGAGGGGCAGAATCATCTCTTTTTACCTCCTGGATGCACCTCTTCTGATGCAGCCAGGACGTGGCTGGCTTTGGATGTGGCTGGCTGCAAGCACACATTGCCGAGTCATACTTAGCTTGTCCCCAGGGTTAGTCTTGATCCATTCTTCTCCCAGCCTGTACCTGTGCTTTGGTGTGCCTCAATCCAGGTGCAGGAACTTGCAATTGGTCTAGTTGAAGTTCATGAGGTTTTTTCATGCTGAATGGTCAATGTTGTTCCTGCATATTTTTTGATAAAACTGAAAAACAAGGGCTAGAAAAAAGTCAAGGTACAGCTGATGTAATACTCAAGCCTGTGGCAATCTTTTCTCTAATGGCAAACACATAACAATGTCAGTGTTTGCAGATCAGGCCAATAACAATATTAGCACAAGAACAACAGCATGAGAAAACTGGAAAACTAGAGAGGCTTTAGAAAAACTACACCAGCATGTGTGAAATGTTAAAATGCTTGGAGAAAAGACAGACTACAGAACTACATAAGAAAAAACCTGATCATTACCCAGTTTAAGATATTTAAGGCACCCTGTGAAGAAAAAAAAGACCACAGGTCCCTGAACTTGAAAACCTAGCCAAGGAAACAAACTTTTTCTATCCTAAGATGTGTTGCTTAGGGTTTCATAAATTCAGTTTCATGAGCAGAAGTGCAACTGAGATTTTCCTGAGTTCATAGCAAATGCAGACCTTCTCTGCTCTTTGGTTTGGAGCAAAAAGAAACATGAAAGACGTCTTATGAATAATAATGGTAATTTCCAGAGGGCTTTAGTTTTTCTGTATGCTGACTGCAAGGAACTTAGAAGCATGAGATTTATTTACCTAATGGGCTACGCAGCCGTTGAGCAGCATTTGTCAATAGCTCAGTGATATCTAAAATTTGAGATTAGATTTGTCCAATAGTATATTTATCAATTGATATACATATAAATGTACACACGTGTTAACATAGATCTTCAAAGGGACTGAAGGTGGTTTGTTCATTTTTTTTTGGGGGGGGGGCAAATTCTTAACATTCTAAAAAAGTTTTGAAGCCATCATAAGAAATGTCTTTATGTAAAGAAAATGACAGAGAATTAAAATAGTTAATTAGACAAAGAAATAGATATACCAGCTATATGACAAGAACTTACTAGCTCCTTGAGTATAGATAAAAAAAGAAAAAAAAAACAATAATGGGAAATATACTGAGGAGTATGAAAACATTCCTTTTTCCTCCCTAAAATTAGTGAAAAAAATATTCATTATGTTAATCCTGAGCTGTTGCTTAAATTTTTGAAAAAAAATTTATTCATTATGTTAATCCTGAGCTTTTGCTCAACTTTTTGAAATATAGATTGTTTTTTGTCCCATTTACCTCAGACAAACCTTTGAAAAAGCAGGTTCAGTAATGTGTAGATTCAACAGTCAACATATAAATTCCAAGCTAAAAGAACTGACTGTTCCTATTTTTCATATGGAGATGAATAGAGTATTTTCCACATTACTGCAGTGTACTACAAACATACCCTCTATAATTCTCCCCAGAAGGAAATGAGCAGTCTCACATCTGATGTTTAATTGGGAAACGAAACAGAAAGAGCTGAGAGTACATTACTAGATTGTACAATTCACGTGTAGAGACAAAATAACAGAAGGCAGGACTTCTCCCAGTTTCAGCTAGGCAGGTATAGTATAATATAGTAACTTCTTGAAGCATCTGTAAGTCTTATGTTCCCCTTTTCCACCTCAATCAGCTCGTGATCACACTCTGGTGCCAGTACCTGTGATGAATTTCATAGTCTAGTCAGGGGCTTAAAATGATGATAAATAATAGCAGCTGAGAAGGTTGCAAGAAAAGTACAAAGCAGTTTTACTTTTGAAGAAAACTTGCGGGGCAGTTGGATGACATAATTTTGCATAGAAAGTAAAAATCCAATACAATCAACAACTGAGTTAAACAACATCGTCAATTTAGTATCTTTGTTGACTCAAAACTCTGGCTTTTATCAGATATGAGGAATTTGGCAACAGAATTACACAAAGGGACACAGCTATTTTTATCATAATTCTGAAAAAAAATTCATTACACACACACTAAAAAAACACTGAAAACTTGAATATGTATTTGCTAGATCACCACTTACCACACTTTGCAAAGAACAGATTCAGTTCATTACTATGAATTCCTATAAAGCAAGCAGAAGATTAAAGAGCTGGGGAAAAAAGCTGTTTGTGTGTCACCAAGGACATAAAGTTACTTTTAGAAGCATCAAAATATCAGGGAGATATAAATCATTATTATGTCTAGGTACAAGATGTATGGGTTTCCTTGTCTTTGGACAGATTACAAGGACCATCCTCTTGGAAGGAAAGGAGAACTAAAAATATTTCATGCTAGCTGTGTCTTCTCTTAATAAATGGTGGCCTATTTCTGTATATAGAATCTCAAAAAGGACTGCATTGTTAATCCAAAATTATAATTTGCTTATGACAGGAAAGTATAAACATTGTAGTTTAATTATAAGGACAACATTGGATGTGATCAGCTGTATAGATCATTATATTTTTTAAATCAGTTCAGGTGTGCTGATTTATACTTCAAAAATTGACATTCTGTCTCTGGAACAGAGGTGACAAAAAGTATTACTCCTGAAGAGATGTAATATGATTTTCTGATTAAATATTTTTCTGATAACATTTAGACTGAAAAAGAAATATGCTGTAGTCCTCCCCCTGTTACAAAATCAAGTCACTTAATCTGCTTGGTTGAGATTCACTTCTATTCTGCAACAGATTTATGCACCCTCTGAGACTGAACTTGAGGAAGTTAGTGATGCACAGACCTGAGTGGATTTACCCTCTTATTCAGCTCCTTGTCTGGAAATCTGGAATAACAGCTTTTCTACCTGAAATATTATTTTAGTAATACTCTTCATCCACACATTGCAGATGTTGGAGAGCATTCTATGTGTGAGGTATATGTTCTGCCACAAAACCATGTGAATAATATGATATAACTGATTCATTTATTTTAATACAAATTGTAACAAAATGCACTGCTTAATTAAAGTATTTTAATCTTGAGGATGAACATCTCTAATTTTTGACTGTGCATAGAAGCATTCTTAGTCAAAGCATTTTTAGTAGTATGTTTTGTTAATGAAACCTGAAGTATTGTGCAGCTAACTCACATGCACACTTTCTAGGCTGAATTGATATAATTTGTGTTTTTCTCTTCATGCTGAAGCATTGCTTGAACTGTTGTGACTTGCTGAACTTTAAATATTCTTTGTCTTCTCTGAGAACAATTCAAGGCCATCAGATAGTGTGGCAGCCATTCATTCTGCAACAAAGCACGCGGCTTAGTTGCAGAGATGGAAGATTTAGCACAAGAAACACTCCTCACATTCTTGAGGAGTAATAGCAGCCCACTGCTGATATTACCCTGAAATGAATGTGCTGTCTTTCTTTATTCATTATTCACTCCTTTTCCTTTTGACTAAAGTCAGTTTAGGGTGGAGTGTGTGTGGGGAATAGTAACAAGAAAAGACCTTGATAGGTCTTATTTCATCACTGACAGACTTTGATTCAAACCTTTGTGTTACGAAGTCTGTTATTTTCCATTTGACTTAAATGGGAATTTTTGCTGTAACCTTATTAAGAATCCTTCTGAATTCTAAACTCTTGACTTAATGCTTCCCATGGAAATGAATTCTGTAATCTGATTTTTCACATGAGAAACATATTTTTATGTATTTGGTAATTTTTTGTGTATTCAAGGATTCCTTTGCTTTTAATGTTTCAGAATATTACTCCATCTACTAAATGTATATATCCCCATATCCAATCTTTACTGCATTATTTTACTCACTTTGGTTCAACTGTTGCTATCTCTGGGAAACTCCTGTCCTTATCTATTCCTGCCTTGAAGAATTTTCTTCCTATATCAAATCAAAATATTCCTTTGTTTTCATGGCCATCTGTATTTTTTAGAGCCAACTATTAGGTAAACAAAAACTACAGTAAGATTTCCTTCCCTTCCACGCTCTAAACAAATTTATTTTCTTCAGTCTCTCACTGTATCTCTCTTGCATTCTAAACAGAATCAATAAAATCTAGGAAAATAACTTTGATCTCAAAATACTATCACTACCATGGATGGATGCAGAGAATTGAAAAGTATTTGCAAAATTTTAATCCATTATGCATTCATGCACACAAATGCACACACAAACGCTTCTAGTGGTTCACTGCTCTGTAGAATGAATTTTCAATGACTATAAAACAAGAATGTATGCATGGTCTGGTCATTGAAGAAGAAGATACTGGAATACTTTGGGGCTACTTGAAAGCCAATCCTGGGATAGCAAGATAAAGTATCTTAAAAAGAAATTTTAAGACACATTTGAGAAATTTGAATGTGCTATCAAGGAATTAAATCCTCCTGGATGCAAAAGTAAAGAAGACATATACAGAAATAATATCAAAGAACCATATCTTGAAGAGTGCAGAATAAAACCAGAAACCTATTTTGGGAAAATCTCTCCACCATTGTATTGGTATTCCTCAGCAAGATCAATTATATAATAAATATTAGACAAGTAATAATAATTAAAAATATTTATTATACATCATACTGATAATAATAAATAAAACATATTATTATAAGTATATGAAATTCTGATTTTCCAAAACTGATAGCATAGATCAAATTGTCTTTAGATTGCTTATATGAGATTGCAACATGAACTAGTAATTGTCTGGTCTTTGCTGCTTCAAGACTGAGTAAGCAGAACTGATCATTATGGTTTCCTGCAATTTTACCTGTGGAAGTGCTGTCTCAGAGGAAGCACATGTTTATTACTTGTTTTTCATCTGTTACATTAACACTGTCACTTGATTGTACTTTTTGAAACTCTTACATAGTCCAGTTTCCTTTACTTCATGTTTACCCCTTGCAAAGTCTCCAGTCTGTCAATCTTTCTCCTTCAGTCTAGGGTCCAAAAGTGAATAGAGCATCCAAGCTGTGGTCTAAGAAGTGTTAAGTAGAGATAAATAATAATTTCTCTTGACCCATGCCCTTACTAATGCAGCTAATGCAGCACACAGCTAGCCATCACTGAGAAGTTGTTGCCCAGATGATACAGATGCATGGTATTTTCTGGGAACTCCCTGTTCATCTACGAAGGCCTCCTGGCATTTTCACCTGACTTCCTCTTTGTTGCAATTTATTGTTCCTGAGCTTTGTATAGTAACCAGCTATTCATGTCTTTATGCCAAGCAACTATGAAGCAGATCCCTAAAGAGGCCAAAATCTGCTCTCCTGAAGTCCAGGTCAGCAAGCTTGCTCTGTGTCCTCCTAGCTTCCCTAAGGTGCTTGAACTCCACCATTTTATGGTCACTAAAGTCAAGGCTGCCCTTGATCTTCATATTCCTCATCATTCCCCATGACACTGATGGTGAGAACAAGGTCCACCATAGCACCTCTCCTCATTGGTTCCTTTATCTCTTGGAGAAGCAAGTTACCATCAACACCTTCCAGGAACTTCCTGGATTACTTGCGTCCTGCTGTGTTGTTCCCACAAGAGATACTCAGGTGGTTGAAGTCCCCCATGAGCAAGAGGGTTTAAAAATGTGAGGTTATTCCTATCTTTCTACAGAGGGCCTCATCTAATCAGTTTCCTGGACTGTGGGGCCTGTAGCAGAACCCTGGTATAATCTCACCTGATTCTCCCTTCCCTGTAATCCTGATTCTTAATCTCTCAGTAAGCACCTTTTTCATTCTCTCATGGATCTCACTGTTCCTCAACAATAAAATTACTTACAATCAAAAGCAGTATTGTGTTCAAAAGACTCTAGAATTAAAACCCAAAGGAAATTAAGATTTATCTGTTTTATTTACACAAGAGCCAAATATTCCTATTCCACTGACAATGAGTTCCACAGCTTTTGTGTGAAAGGTAAGTGACCTCAATTTTTCCTTCTTTTGTGTCAGAATAAGTACATTTAATCAAACCTTTTTAAAGTGTGACTACCCCTTACCAAGATAAAGGAATTTCCTTCAAGAATTTCTTTTGATGAAAAGAAATCTAAGAAAGGTCAAACTACTAGGCTGTCACTGCTCTGCAAGAGGATAACTAGATCACTTACTGATTTGCATTCACGTGCCAGCTGAAATCTGATGCTTCAGAGCAGAGCACAAACTGATCCGCCTCTGATTTAGAACAGCTATACACACTCTTTCCCAGTAGAAAAATTGTTTAGTAACTCAGAGAAGTATGATATACAAGTTTTCCTAGTGTGACTCCAGAAGTGTAATGAACTCTTTTCCAAATAAGGTACTAGTCATCCTTTCTACAAGGACTTTTTTAGGATTTGTATTATGCATGGGAATAAGCAGTTAAACTTTGCATAATCTGTATACCTTCAAGAGTAAGTGTGAGCAAATGCTTATAAGCAGTAATAAAAAGCTATATACATTTCCTATACCTCCAGCTCAATCTTTCCTTGCCTGTCAAAAGGGATCAATTTACATTTCAAATAGTAAGCTTTCCTTGTTTCCTGCAGCGCCTGGCAGAGGAAGCAAATTTTCAGTCTGAATTAATGGAAGTGACAAAGAAACAAATGCCATTTTATCACTTTATAATCCAGTGAGTCAAGGATGGTCTCTACAATGGGAAACTTTTGGAGAGATCTTTGTTGCTAAGGTATGCTCTACTACAAAATAAATTATATTGAAAAGATACAACTAATTTTATATAACAGATACTGGAGTCTCCTCTAATTCCTGCCATTTTTGTGCAACAGTTTTAATTCAAAAGGCAAGAAATCAGTTACCAGGACATGGCTGAAGCTGTCTGTTTAAAATGAAGTTGGCACTTTCCTTAAGATACACAGAGCGTTTAGAGTCTTACACCAGGCTTAGTACTTGGACAGATTGATTCCCCAAACTCTTATCCTTTCTAACATTTGTTCAGCTTTATTGACATCAGTGACCTCGAATGGATTCTTAATTAGGCATTAATTAGATCTTCTCTGAGCAGAAGAAAATGACACCATATTAAAATTGTAAGCAACAGCCTCATTATGCTAAGGCTCCAAAGGCTGGCAACACCAGTTAACAGGAACAGATGTTTGGAGCAGAAGAATCTGAGAAAAGAAAATGACAGAAAAAGCATCCAGTGAAATTGGGCCACAGGTTTGTTCATTTTTAAAAATATTTTGTCATCTTGTGTGTCATTGAAATACTGCATTTCTAAAAGAAGATCTTTCAAACACTGTTGTTTTTTCGAAGGCAGGTACTTTCTTGACCCTAATGTATGTTAGGAGTTTCAGTAAGGAGCTACATTCTGCAACTGGGTCTCAAGAGGATGAGACAACAGTCAACAACTGAGAGACCCTCTTTAACATCACTGAATTCAAGGTGTCTCAACCTTGTTTTCACTGTACCACAAATGACACAAGTCAGTGTCACTATGGTACTGTTACTTTTATCTCTGATTTTACATGGATACAATTACTCTTAGATAATTCAAAAGTAAAAAAAGAAAATGATGACCCTGAGTTTAGCTCATATGCGCTTCATAACTGCCTTGAATCCATAGATTTGCTCTGATTATTTTCTACCTTAAATTTCCTCAAGAAATACCACACTTTTCTACAGTGCATGCCTTTACCTGTCATGGCTTATGTGGTCTCTGCAGTACTTCAGTAATTTTTTTTTTTTTTTATTTTTTTTTATTTTTTATTTTATTTTATTTTAAGTTTTATTTTGCCAGCTGGCAATATAACAAGGAACACATAATATCTTCCTTAGAAAGTTAAAAAGTGAAGGGGGGCCCTCATACTTTTTCTTTCAATTTTTTTTATGTATTCCTATTTGGATTGTGTTGAAATGACAAAAATATTGTTAGAACTCCAGCACAAATTCACATGCCTCATGCTATTCTGTGTCTTGACTAAAATGTACACAATTGAAGTCTTTTTGTAGCTAGTTGAAAAATCACTGTCTTGTGTCATTTCCACAACATGTAGGCAGTTTTAAAATACACAGTAGAAATGTGACTCTTTTGAGGGATACAACTATAAATGAATAGAGAAAATACATGGAGGTCATGATACAAGATGTACCCGTTACTGTTTTATCTAGGTGATATTTTAAAAAGCTGTTTATTCACTGGCACGGCCTTGTCTTGATTGAACAACAGAAAAAAAACCAGGTATTTTACATCAAGAGTACTTCAATCAAGAAACATGACAGGTTTGACATTTAAAAAGTGAATGATGTGACAGTCACAACAAGATACATCTTACAGCTACATCAGTGGATTTATACATTTGCAAAAAGTCTGAATTATGTCTTCATGAGCAGGTGGTGTTTTCAACCTGAAACTCTTCCAAAGCTATCACTCACATGACAAAAAATGTATAATTTCATAGCTGACAGGTTTTGTAACAAGTGCTGCTTGAGAGCAGGTAAAAATCTGATAAAACATCATGCAACAGGTTTTATCTAGGTAAACATATCTCCAGATGCTTACCATAGTAAACCAGCAAGACAGTTTTATAGGCAGACAAAGTAAAGGGTTTTTTCAGTGTATGTGTGTCTTGATTTCAGATGGGATAGATTAAATTTCTTCTCAGTAGCCAGTACATTGTTGTGCTTTGGATTCATAATGATAATAATGCTGACAACACAATGAATTTTCGGTTTTTTGCTAAATTGAGTTTACCTTAAGTCAGGGACTTTTTTTGTGTCTCATGCTCTGCCAGATAAGAAGTATACAAAAGAAAAGTGGGAGAGAGCTGGGACAAGTAATCCAATTGATCAGAGAGATATTCTACAATTGTAGAACAGCTTGCCCAGTATATAAACTGGGGGAGTTACCCAGAAGGGAGGCACACCTGGGTTCAAGAACGGGGTCTGGCATAGGTCAGCAGCTGGTAAGCAACTGTGTTGTGAATCACTTGTTTGGGTTTTTTCCTTTCCATTATTACTATTATTATTATATTTTTCTATAATTATTGTATATTACTTTATTTTAAATCAATAAATCAAAAGTAAACCCTACAAGTTTTACTTTTGATTCCCCTCCTCATTCCACCAGTGTGAGGGGGAGAAAAGGGGGTTGAGTGAGTTCCTCTGTGGTGCTCAGTTTCTAGCTGGGAAAACATGACAATGTGTTGCTGTTTTTATGTTAACAACATATTTTTCTTTTAAGGCGGGAAGAAACAAGATAACAAAGACTTATTTTTCAGGAGGTTTTTAATATGTCACCAACGGGATACAAATTTCTTTTTTTTTTTATAAAATTTAACCAAATAAAAATCAGCATTTTCTCATCATCAACATGAAAGGAGTAATGATGTAAGAACAACCAGTATGAGATGTGTGATTCCAGTAATGCAGTAACACCTTAATTGGAACTTGGACATGAATGGAAAATCTAAATAGCAAATTTTCACCCCAAAACATTCTCAACCATTGACTAAATCCAGAAGTATTTACACACTATATGCCCACTCTACCACCAATGTATAGTGAAGTAGACTTAATTCTGTTGAAGTTATTCCATCTTCCTGCCAGCTCAGTATATAACTATTCAGAAAAAAACCCCATTGTATTCTAAGGAAAAACATAGATTAATGGAGATGTTTTTGTAATATGTAGGTAAAATTTAAGATGTGTGAGGCCTCAAAAGAGCCTTAAAGTGAACAAGATTGACAAAGTGAATGGGAAAAATAGTAATGGAAGTTATACAGGAGTTACTATATCAGAACAGCATCAAAACAGAAAACGTAGTTCTATTGTGGAAGATGTAATCAGGTTACATCTTTTCTGAAAGATGTGACACATGAGTCATCAGATCTATAATGAATAATCTCATTAAGTCTGTCAAACTAAAGATGACATTATAACAGGATGAATTGAAGAATATTAAAAAATATTTGAGAACTTGCATGGGTCTTGAGAAATGTATGAGCAAAGACGGGTGCGTGCAGATAGGAAGGAGTCATATAAACAAAGGTCTATTAGTCCAGATGAAATATTCCAAAGTACTTTGAAACTAATTTTGAAAGAAAATTATGCAGGCAAAGCTAAGTGGGGAAAAGAACCTCCAAATCCCATAAAATTCTATGTGGGTTTCAAAGAGAAAGGTCACGCTAAATTTTAAAAGTCAGTTCATTTTGTAGAGAATAACGAATAGTATTAGTCAAATATTTAATCTCTTCATGGGAAATTTTAAATGAAGTCTGTAAATATGGATATTGGCACCAGAATGTATAATACTACCTAAACTGAAGAACTGGAAATGACTGTGATTTCTGCGGGAACAGGACCAGACTAGGAGTAAATATCTACTGGAAGTTTTTGTGTATCTATTTTGGGACACATCTTGCTTAATGTTTTCGCTCTGATTTAAGATTAACAACAAGAGTTCTTCATGGCATAAGTTTAGGAGATCTTATTAAAATAGAGGAAGACTCAAATGTTACACAGAAACATCACAATGAACTTAAAAACTGGTATCACATACTATGTTTTATATGTATAAAGAACTATTTGAAAGCATGCAGATGGGGACTTAGAAGAATTACTTGGAAACTGTTACCCTGAATATGTTTTTTTGTATAGTCTCTCAAAATGGCCTTCAGAGAAAAATAATTAACTGGGCCACATATCAACCTAACATCAGAAAGATTTTTTTTCCTTCCTAAGGCATCTCTTAACTGATAAGTTCTCAGGAGGGCAAAATTTCACATCTGATCTGTACATACCTGCCAACATCAAGTGTTCATGTCTTTAATATTTACATAAATGTCTAAAAACCCCTTTGAAGGGGTTATGTCCCCTGAATGAAGCTGGTTATGTCCCAGAACTGATAGGAATGCTGCACTTTGTAACAGCATTCTAGGGCATGCAAATTGGAGGGGAAAACAGAAAGAGAGCAGTCACGCATCTGTCTCTTTGTGAATATTATGATGTTTGTTGGAGAACAAGTTATCAGCACACCTCCCTCACATTTGGGGTTGTAGTGGATGAGCAGGCTTTGCTTTTTTCCAAAAGCATCAGTGGCAGATGAGAAAGCTCCTGAAATGACATAGTCGTTGATCACTAATTATTCCCAAAATACATTTGCTTCCCCTCTAATATTACCTTGGGAATACACTGCTCCTGAGGGTTGTAAAGAAAATATAAAATGATTTCATAGTAGACAAACATCTCTGCTACTGTTTTTCTTGACACTTTCCCAGGCAATAGGCTAAACTTTATGAATTCTATTAATAAAACATTTTTACTGATCATGCCAGTCAATTGGGTGTTACTTCGCACATTTTGGCACATCTTTAGTATGCTGGGGAATGGACCTGCAAAGTTAGCACTAGTTTTTCAGAATTAAGATTCTAAATTCAGATCTCCATATGTATCATGAGCATATTATTTATCTAAAAATTATATCTAAATATCCAGATTATTTTATCTAAAATAGATGACACAATGGTATCTATTTTTTTGTCATTTGCTATGATAAAATAAAGTCTATTGATTTTATTAAAGGAAGAATATGAACTTTAGAATAGTGCCCCAATCTAATTTTTGTTCTAAAAGTTTTTGAGAATTGTATACATGATTAAATTGCTTGAGCAGTCAGGGTTGGTAATTGGGAGGAAATACCTATACAGAGAAATTTAACATGGTCTTTTAAGAGAGAGAATGATGTAACTTTGGTCTGTCTCACTCCTGTATTTTTATATTCCACTAAGTAATTTTCTTTTGAATTTAACTATATCATTTCAGAAAGCTTCACTTGTACTTTAATATAAGTGTTGCATAGCTTTGTACAAAATAGCAATTTTTTATTGAGTACAGACCACTGTGCCCCAAAATCCACTACCTACTGAAAAGACAATCAAGTAATGGTAGCATTCCATTTGAACTACATGGGCTTCCACATTACGCATTCAACCAAAACCAAGAAAATTAAATAACAGTTTTACTTTCACACAGTTTACTTTATTTTAAATCTTGCATTTATTTTTTTACTAGGTCCATTCCAGTGCACCTGTCTCTTACAGTGCACCTGTCTCTCTACAGTGCACCTTTACTCACAAAAAAGAAAATTAAATAAAGATTATATATATATATATTTTAAAATGTAGGCAATCTTTGTATAATTTTCTGATTTCAAGAGAGGAAAATATTTCATATTGTGGTTTTTTTTGTTTTTTTTTTTTTTTACTGGCCTTGACAAAACCTAAATTAAAAAAAAAAAAAAATAGAAGAATTCAACAGGTGTAATTCTTACCAAACCTCGCAAACAATTTTGAAATCTTAAGCAAGTCACTCAGTATCAGTTTTCATTATCAATTGGAGTTCTACTGCATTTTTCAAAATGCTAGGTTGAGGTTCATAACCATTTTGAAATCTTTGACTCTACCCTAGAGAATGCTTTTATTTTTTTTGCTAGGAAATGTGTTTGCTTAATAAATATTAAAGAAAGAAAGCCTATCAACCCCTACTTCTGAACATTTTAAATTATTTCAGTCTTCCGTTTTTTTCTTTCCTTTGGGAATGGGAAAATGCACAGCAGTTAACATCCTACCAACACTGACTACTGCTGTAAAGCACTAGAAGGGTTCACTGCAAGTCACTGGGGACAAGCAGCATTTCAAGCCTACATAACGTGCTGAGAAGTACACCAAAATAAAGTGCAGGTGTGGGTTTCATGGATATTGACTTTAACATGTGTTTATGTTTAGGCTTGAGAGAGATCAGAGGACAAGTTGTGGTTTTTTCACTCTGGAAATATTGTATTAATTGGGTAATTTTTATCAGTACTGAGGAGATAACTTCATATATAAATGCACTTTTTCTATGGCCTAGCTTTTTGTATCTTCTAAACAACTATGAATAGCAATTATCATTGTTAATAGAGCAGCATTTTTTCCTTCCTTTACTTCCTAATAATCCTAGAACACCCATCAATCCAATATTTCCAACTGACCATTAATTATTTTTAAAAAACAGATAGCAATAAAACTGATTACATAGCAAAATGATTAATCTCTAGAACCCAAAAGACATGCTTTTTAGTGACTGAGTGGTTCTCTGATTTCTGTTTGAGGAGTCCAGGTAAAAATCTGATTAAAAGAAAATCTCCAACTGAGGGAAATGCATAAACTTATTTACTAAATTAAATTAACCAAAAAAGAGAGCATTGTGACTTCAAAAGAAAATATTTTTCCACATATGTGGTATCAGATGTTTTAAGTAAGAGAAGGGGGCTAGAGAAGATAGTATGTAAAAAACAGCCTAAAGCCTAAAACAATGTTACTGTATTGCTGTCTGACACCATCTATTTCCACCCACCATCTTCATGAGTCTGGCAGCAGGACAGCTAACCTGTCACAGCTGCTGTGGAGACTTTGTAGTGTCCCATGTAATGAACTGCATCTCTCCCCTTTTCTTTCATCCTCATGGCAAAAACACTAATGATGTCCTGTTTTTCCAGAGGTATCATGTAGAGTTTTGTCAATTATAGATTACATGTAAGTGCTGTTGTCAAATAGCACAGACATTAATAACCAGTTAACTGCATAGATACCATATGCAAAAGCTAAGCATTTGTTTAAAAGGTGGAGTAAATATGTCTTTTGAGACCTGAGTCACTAACTAAAAAAATACCCAAATAAACAAAAGGGACAAATCTGTATTAGTTATTCTGTTATTCCACTGTTATCTATTATTCCACTGTTATCTGTTATTCCACTGTTGGAAACACAGTGAGCAAAGATTATTTTTTCACACCACAGAGCTAATATGAGGATCAAAATTTCATTTAATGTAGAGATTTTCATTATTGAAGTGCTAGTCTCTAATAAAAGCAAATTCTTCAGACTTTCCATTCTTAGGGATGTGCAAATTGCCTGTTTAAAATAACAAGCTAAAAGGTGTTACTTAAGGTCTCGCTTGAATCTGGTTTTTTTGCCTGTTTTTATTTTTTTAAACTTTTTTGCTATGTTCCTAAAATTTCCTGGTATTTTCATTTCCCACAGGCTCACCTTGAATAGATAGTGGTAGGTCTTATGTTTTTGTGAGAGAGATATAAGTAAATCTCACTCTCATTTTCTAGCAAAACCATTCCCTGTATTTGGTAGAAGCTAGGACAGGAATGAGAGCAGATTCTTTTGTCTTTAATTAGATTGCTATTACAACAGTAGGTAGTGAATACATCTACTGATATGTTTTTAAATATTGGACTTAGAAGTTTTTCTGGACTCCTAAAAAAGAATGATCCTCATTTTTCAGTATTACCCACACTTTCTTTGGCATTGAAGTAGAATATTGTGATAATGATATGAATATGAGGAACTCCCTTGAAAATATTAACATTTAAATCAGAATTTAGCCAAGTGTTACAAAATCACTAGTATTATTAGCATAAGAAATAGTTAACACTATGGAATTCAACACTTGGGGTAGACTCACTTTAATACCATAATTTTGAATTCAAATTACTTTCATTAATTTTTTCTAAACACTTTTTTGATTAAAAATATACAAGATTTGTATGGAAAATAATTAAATTGTATTTAAGTTGTTTTTAAATTATATTTTTTAAAATTAAATTGTTTTTAATGCCTCTGTAGTTTAAACTGAAACACAAACAATTATGAGAAGTTGGAAAAGGGATCCTATTTTGCTGCATAATATTCTAAAAATTAAAGGATGGTAAATGGGATGGATGCCAGCTGAGGTCCATCTTAGTACACCAAATGTCCTTTAGACTTCCTACATTGTGGCTACATGTGGCTACTAGAAATTATAGAAATATTAGAACATTACACACGTGCAGGATTTCTGGTGGTGTAGGCCAAAGGACTTACCCAGAACTGCTGCAGCAAAACCCTCTTTTCTCATGACATTCTACCTGTTTAAAAGATGATTCTTACTACCATTTTCCCACATTTTCTACCTTTTTCTACCTTTCATTTTGTTTACTTTAGACTACGAATTCATTTCAGTTGTACATCATACTTCTGTCACTGCTAAAGATGTTTTTTCTGTTGAAGTGTTTTAACTACACATTTTTTTCTTCCCTCCTCCTCCTCCAAATGTATAGCGGCCTTCATATGAATCTCACAGCTGGCACAATTCACAGTTGTTAATTTTTTCACATATTTAGTATGTTCAAACTTACCACAACCTTTGCACATTTTCCAAGATTCCAAAGACTGTTCTAACATTTCTTCTAGATCTCATTTGTCTGCAAGGTGTTACTGCAATGATTTTCAATTTATAAACACCAGTGAATAAAACTAGAGAAATATCTCTAGTGTTTGAATTCTTTTAAAAATATATGGAAGAGAGAAAAAGTCTAGGATTTAACTTTCTCACTGATTAATTCAAACCTAGCTTTTCTTATGTACTTATCATGACAACTACAATACTATCAACCTACTGAAAAATATATTCAGAAAAATTGTTCAAATTTATCAAAAAATTGAGTCAATTTCATCAATTTATATTTCAAATACTTATATAAAAAATGAAAATATTATCTTACCCGTATAGCTCTCTTCTTAGAAGGTGCTATGTTGGAATACCACAGTGATCTGAAAATCTTCACAGCCAGAGTAGGTCATAGTGATCTCTTCAGAGTATAGGATAAATCCTGATAATTAAGTTTAGTTGCCTTAGAGAACAGATGGAACTTGTCATAATCCTCATATAACATGATTTATTGTACCAGTAAATAATCATACTAAGCCACTGAGAAATCCTTTAATTTTTAGATGAGAATTTTTTTGTTTCTATCATAAAGACAATTAACAATAAAATGTTTTACAAACACCTCCTTAATAATATAAAGCAGGTGTTTGTAAAATTTATTTTCTAAATAAAAAAATAATAGGAATTTTTGTTTTCTCCTTTTTCAGTAGGTAATGGAAAAAAATTTTTACTTCATTTAATTATTTAGAAACAGGCAATGCTGTTACATATTTTTATAATGGCTTAAAGAAGGAAAAAGTAAAATTTACCAAGGCCATGTCTGGAAAATTATTCTTTTTCTCCTTAGTACCTGAGTTACTACACATGAATTCCACAATCTGAATATGGCTATACAGGTTTGCTAAATGAGACTAGCCACATTAGTAAAGTAATTAGTAAAGTAGGCACCACTAAATACCACAGCATGATAAGACAAACCAATATTATACAAAGTCTGAGACTTGCTTTAGAGCAACTACTCAATAAGCCTTTCTATTGTTGCACCGCTTGCCATTAATATGTTAATTCTTTTTGGTCACACAGTTAAGGCTCTCCTTTTCAAACAAGGTGGGAGAAAAACATATTTAGTTCTTCCATATCCCTATGTATGTACTGAATATAAATTACTACTTTACATCAATATTAACTCTAGAACTCAATGTTTTTTTCCCATTATAAACTGTTCTTTCTTCATATTTGTGATTCTTGCAGGTTTTCCTTCTTTCACATCTTTTGTGGTACTGACTACGCAATACCTCTTTGTGGACTCAGGATGAAATTCTGGATTATGACAAACCTTCTCAGTGTTATGAAAATTTTACATTTTATTCCAGCTTTTAGGAAAAGCCACCTAGCAGTTCGGATGGACAAAGTATTGTCACCATTTAGAGTATGTGGAATGGCTAAATTCATACAGAAAATATCTTGTGACACTATGTTCTTATAGCTAATAAAATAAATTACAACAGAAAGCCAAGGAGAAAGGACATAAAATTGATACCACAAATTATCCTACCTCTGCCTATTTCTTCGTGATGATCAGACCATATATAGTTTTGACATTAAGATGTTCAGGTAGTTTCAGATATGTTGAACTACCATGGCAATACTTAGACACACTAGGACATCAGAGGTGAAACTCCTGAAAGTAGCAATAATACAGGTAAAAAGCAGTGATAGCTGAAGTATGGCTTGATGATTACCCACTTTGATTTTCTGATGTGAGGGCCACCACCTTAGGGACATTTATGATTGCCAATGAAGTTAACATGAAAGTCAGTAAATTCATTTGTGTTTGACAAGATAAATGTTTAAAGACAGCTGGAAATCTAGATTTTAAGTGGTAGAATTTCTTTTTATTTGTATCTGTGCATAAAAGTGGCAAAAAAATTAAAACAAGAAATCTGAGTAAATGATTTCATAGTCATTTTTGTTAAATAGTAATTACCTAAGGGAAGAAAATTAAAAATAACTTAGGGAAGAATAATCCTTAGTCTGTCATCGGCAACAATCAGCCCTTACTATAGACTAATATCTTCCCTTCCCCCCACCCAACATCTACTTCTGCAATTAATCATTTTCACAGCTTCTTTCACATTCAGCCAGCTTCTTTCACTCAATGTCCCAGAAGTAAGATCTTACACTGTATCCATCTGTTTTCTCACTTATATTCTCAATAATATTGAGGATAAGAGAGCAGCAATGTCCTCTATTTCATCTCTGGTAACCATCCTGGTGATCTCGTGCTTGTCAGATATACATACTTCATGCAAAGTCTCCTTCACCTTGTTCAGCTCTATACTGAAACATTGATGATGAAGTTTGTGTAAATAATTCATCTCCTAGAATGTACTGAAATTTCTTCTGCAGTTCTGAATATTGAGATTTTATTACGTTTCATGCCTTGGTTAAATGAGTGTAGAATTCTTGAAGAGTAGTAAAATTATGTCAGGCTACCTTGACCATCTGTTAAACAATTTATAACAATAATTATTTCTGAAGAAATTGGCAAATTTTTCAAATTTCTTTTTTTTTCCCACAATTTCAGGCTGCATTTTTGTAATAAAATGGATGTTGTAGAATAGTGCATTGGGGTGAAGCTGGATGAATGCCAGACACCCACCAAAACCACTCTATCACTCCACTCCACAACTGAACAGAATACCTTTTTCCTGTCCCTCCCTCCTTCCTCCCTCCTTCTGAGGCTCTATCTTCTCCCCTCACAGTGGTGCAGGGAGACAGAGAACAGGGTTTATGGTCAGCTCATCCCACATTATTCCTGTCTCTGCTCAGGAAGAAAAATCCTTTCCCTGCTGGGAAAGGGGTACCTCTCACAGAGGACAGTACGCCATCAATTTCTCCAATGTAAATCCATCCCAAGGGAGACAGCTCTCCACAAACCTGCTCCAGCATGGGTCACTTTTTTCACAGGATCCAGTCATTCATGCACAGCCTGCTCCAAAGTGGATCCTCCACAGGGTCACAAGTCCTGACAACAAATCTGCTCCAGAGGGGGCTCCTCTCTCCACGGGTCTGCAGGTGCCTGGCAGTAGCCTCTTCCAGCACAGCTCTCCCACAGGTTCACAGGCTCTTTCAGGCATCCTCCTCCAGCATGCAAGTGTCCTCCACAGGCTTCAGGTGCATCTCTGTATCTGTCTGGTTCTCCATGTGCTACAGGGGCACCGCTGCAGTGGAATCCCAGCTCCAGCACCTGGAGCAACCTCTGCCCCTCCTTCTCCATGACCTTGGTGTCTGCAGAGTTGCTCCTCTCACGTGTTCTCACTCCCCTCTCCTCTGGCCACAATTACACCTGCTCAATAACTTCTTTGCCTTCTAATGTGTGTTATCACAGAGACCTAGCTGCTATCTCTGACTGGTTTGGCCTTGGCATGTCCGTCCTGGAGCCAGCTGCCATAGGCTCTGCCAGACATGGAGGAAGCTTCTGGCAGCTTCTCACAAAAGCCACCCCTGTATTCTCCCTGATACCAAAACCTGCCCACAGAACCCAAAGGAAAACTTACAAGACAAAGTGCACACTGTAGCAGTTCAACTTAAGACTGATTCCTAATGCTAAAAATTATTCAAATTTTTAAAGATAACTACATTATAAAGAATGAAAATTTGATCTTTTAAGAGGAACTCAAAAAAATCATTAATAGCAAGTAGTATTATAGGCAGTGTTATTTAGGTAGTACCTAAAATGTATATTTCAGCAGTGAAATTACAAAAACATAGACTTTTGTTTATTTTTACACCTGGTGTCCTGTGTTGGATTCACTCGTTTCTAATGAAAAGTGACAAGATGGCAAATGAGTATGAAAATTGTGTGTGTGGATTAGTGAAAAGAACTGGTAATATAAGACACAATAGAAAAGAAGGAAAATAAGACAAATAAGGAAGAAATATAATGATGCTACAACAAAGTGGCAAAACAAAGTGGGAACTGAAAAGGTTGACATTTGCAGAAATAAAATTATGTAGGATGTGATTTCATTATCTAACTTTTTTTCTCAGTTGACAAAAAACCCTGTCAGATTAGAAGTCCTGCTGCAGAAATAAATAAGCCTCAGGGTATGATAGAAAATCAAAATCAAGATGAACAAGAGATGAAATTCATAGGTATTTGTCCACAATTATGATGCAGTAATATCTGCACTGTCTTCCAGATTTGTCTCTAATGACAGTAATGTTTCCACATTATACATCCAGCTTTTGCTCCAGGCATAAAATTTTTACTTGTTGGCATTTATTTGTTCAATTTACCTTTCTTTTATGTGTATGATGTTTTCAGAATCTCTGAAACCAAATTCTATTTTACTAATAGTTTGAATGACATATATTGATAAAATAATACCATATGGATTTTAATTTTCTCCAGAGATCTCATTGTGAGCCAGCAAGAATATTCCATATTTACTGCAGATGTTATTTGCAGATATACTGCAAATTTACTTTGATGTTTGGGCTTGTTAATCCTAAAATGGGTAATACTTGAGTTTCATTAGGTAGCATTAACCGAGAACTGTCATCAGAAGAATTAAAGAAAAAATTTAGAAGAGCGCTTCTTTCCAACTACATGCAGAATGGCTTACTGAATATGAGACATAAGAATGTTGTTAATTGTAGTGCAATTACCAGTGAATTGAAGAATGTTATCTCTCTGCTGCACTGTAGAGCACAACTGTCCCTTCGGTACATGCACATTTAGAAGGGAAGAAAAAATATCTGTTCAATATTGGAGATGGTGTGGTTTAAATACATTTATAATGCAAAGGCTTATACACTTGTATTTGTACTTTTATCTCTTCCTTCAAAATAAATAGCTTCTATGACCTATGAAACAGAAGAAAGGCAAAGGACAGGACATATCATAATCCCAGTTTCTGTTAAATCAGACTTCCCAGCTAACAAAGGCTCAACAGAAGTACTGATCCAACTACAATAAACTACATTGTTGTGCATGCAATTTTTTCATTAACTTCATATTTGTAATAGTCTGAGATGACTACAAATTGTCCATGTCAGTAGCTTAAAAGTGTAACCTCCAAAATTGATGCCATACAAGTACTTTTAAAGGTATTGATATTTTCCAGTGTGGACTCACATCAAGAAAATCCAGATGACTTGGACTGAGGCAAGGTTATCTTATTGAGGCAACCTTCTCAAATGCTTTATAAAGGCAAACTGCAGAAGAAAAATATATTTCTTTGGTAGGATACAGCCAGCAACCTATTTGCAAGGACATTAAGTTATCAGAGGAATTTTCTTTAGCATGTGTACTAGTGAGACATCACATTTCTGTGAAAGTTTTCACTTCTTGCGTTTGTTATTTCATCATCTAGACCTTTATCTACACCAAATGAGTTTCATTTCTAGTACTTCAAATCCCGAACATGAAAATAAGATGGAAATGGGTCATAATTAAGCAGCAAGTAGATTGACATTTCTTCTGGGACAACAACTATCACAGAATCACTAGGATGGAAGAGACCTTTAAGATAATGAAGTCCAACCCATGCCCTAACACCTCAACTAAACCATGGCACCGACTGCCACATCCAGTCTTTTTTTAAACACATCCAGAGGTGGTGACTCCGACACCTCCCCAGGCAGACAATTTTAGTATTTTATCATTTTCTGTAAAAATATTTTCTTAAATTATATATACATTTCAGGCAGAAAAGAAGGAATTTCAGTTGCTGCTAGATGCATGAAGTACTTTTTTTTAACTTCCAAATGGTTCTTTTTTTAGTATTTTTGTTCTTGGAGCACAAAGAGGAGTTAGTACCGGTCAAAAAATAAGGAGAGTTTATATACTATGTTTATGTGTGGAGAGTCCACAATAGCTAGATAAAATCTTGTTCTGTTAGGTCCTGAAAGAACACAGAAACAAGTGCATTTCTGACATTTTTTAAATCTTATTTGTTTACATATGAAAGGATTTAAATTTCTACTCTCTCATTTTATGTTTGCAATATTTTGTTCCTTTATAAGAAACAGAATACAAATCAATACTAGAAATAGAACGGAAATAGTCTGAATGGAAACGTCAAGTTTTATGAAGTGAAAGAGAAACCAAATGTTCTCTGATCTAGATCTTAATCATAGCTATTTCGCAATTAAAGTCATAGTTAGCAAAATGCACAATGTAAAAGCCTGGAAATAATCAAACACAAGTCTCTGAACTATGCACCCTTTATATGTAGTCATACATGATGATACACTTACAAAAATGTGTTACTTTTAAACACTTAGCATATAAATATATTTTTAATGCCCCAATTCACGTTCTTAAAAAAAAAAAAAAAAAAAAAAAAAAAAAAAAAAAAAAAAAAAAAAAAAAACCAACTCAAAAAGTGTTTCTAACTCGGGTACTAACTAACTAAAAGCAAAAAAAATCTCTGTCCCAGCCACCACTCGGTGCTTCAGACAAACACAGCGTGGAAGGAATGTGTAGGAAGAGAACTCTTTTCAAAACAAACTTGGCGCTTCTTTCCTTGCTTGGCTCTCAGAGCCAGTCCTAAAGGCACAGAACTGCATATACAGCACAGACAGAACAGAGACTGAGGATACAGGCATCATAAAGTCACCCTAGGAAAAATTAGTATAAGAACCCCTGATTTACTTAAATTTTACAGGGTATCAATTGGGAAAAGTCAATAATGAATTACAATAATTAAATCTAGTAATCAAATG
This sequence comes from Cisticola juncidis, assembly GCA_013400215.1. Classification (NCBI taxonomy): domain Eukaryota; kingdom Metazoa; phylum Chordata; class Aves; order Passeriformes; family Cisticolidae; genus Cisticola; species Cisticola juncidis. The sequence goes on along the minus strand of VXBR01001842.1, from coordinate 68,514 downwards.
TCTTCTCTCTTCATGTTTCTATAATAAGGAAGGCATTTGACTCCAAGGTCTAAGTACCAAATGCTTATACCCTAAATGGCTTCATATAAAACTGAAACATGTTATCTGTCCTAAACTGAAGGATTTAGATCCACTGTGGTATAACAGAATGAACTAACAAAGTCTTGTTTACGTCCTGGAATATTTTTATGGTGAAGTATATCCACCAGATGTAAAGTGTAAGACTCTAAATAGTACAAGATGCATGTCTCTCAAAGCCAAAAAACCCCCAATCCCTAGTGCTTGTGGAAAATAATCAATCATTATTATAACTGTCACTGAAGTTATGTTAATCTCCACTGAATTTATAACAAATGAATAAAGGTTAGATACTGATACAAATTTAAATAATATCTAGAAAATATATTATACAAACTGTCTTTTAAGGTATCTACCTGCAGCTAGACTATACATCATATAAGACCCACAAAAATATCTTCCCTTTTTAAAGTAATTCCCCAAGAATGTAAAAAGTTACATATTCCATTATAACATTATTCATTAATGACAAGAGAATAAGGTAGTCTTCTTTTATATTTTCATTTCTTGCTGTAAACCATGAGAATAATTTATTGTGAAACAATAAATACCAAAGTTTCATTTAATACATGATCATAAAAATATTATTTTCTTTGCTGTCTTTTTCCCAAAATATTCTAAGATATTCAGTGAAGCTGAAAATTTCCTTTTTTCATGCCAGATAAGGAAAATATCTTTGCTTTTCCTTTTCAAAAATTATTTTACAATGAGAGTATGTATAATGATGTATATTTCACATGCTGGTGTTTGTCACAGACACTCTACTACATTAATTTAGTGCAAATCTTTAAGCCTGGTCTCCATCTTACACCAAATATTCAAGTATAGAACAAAAAAAAAACAAAAAAAAAAAAAAAAAAAAAAAAAAAAAAAAAAAAAA
>VXBR01001842.1:30713-45463 GCA_013400215.1 Cisticola juncidis | reverse complement strand
AAAAAAAACCCAAAAAACAGAATTCAAGAATTCAATTGATGTTGCATTAATGGCATAGGAATTTAGGAGAAAATACCCCCTTTGTGTTCCAGCTTGTCCTCAGAGATTGGAGGGGCTGGTCATGGCTGGGTTTAATTTTAGATTAAAGTCAGTTTAGAACAGATGCACAAATAGTGCAGTTTTTTAATCTAATTCGATGGGAATGACTGCATTCAATAAGAACTTACAAAATCCAGATTCGGGAATCTAGATTTGTTTATTGAAACAACAGGAGAACAGGTTCAGGATTGCTGGTGATAAACCACTTACTGCAGAGAATTAGTGTGTGCTGCAACAAAAAGTACAGTAAGAGTAATCCAATAGTTATATATATATACAAAAAGGAATATTCATGTGTAAAAAGCAATTTTTAGTGTATTATGAAAAATTGAATGCAGTGAGAAGAAAAGTTGTAAAAAAGCAGAGAAAGTTAGGCGATTCTAGTAAGCTTCATATAACTTCTTTTTAGTGTTTTTAAATAATAGGATTAACCTAAGGTAGATGGACACTACAGCAAACATTTCATTAATTCTTCAGAAATGTTAAAATTATATAGACAATGAAAGTAATCTGATTGTAACAGATCAATGATTTGACTGCATTTTTAAAACTTAAATGTAGTCTTCCTTTATAAATTCAATACTACAACAATGAGGGAGAGAAATCTCATCTTGGCCATTTTAAACATCCATGAATATGAGTTTAAGCCATTATTACAAACACTTAAACATTTATCCACATAAAAATCAAGCTTTTAATCACATAAAATTATTTTATAGCCATCATATTACAAACATGCAATTACAGCAGCTTGACCTTCAGATTTTGACTTATAAAATGATGAACTAAACAGTAGCTTTGTAATTTAAAAGCTTATAAAAAAGCGTAAGAAAGTCCCAAATCATTAAAAAATTATCCTCTATTGGATTTTGTACTGATCTTCATTTACTTGAACAGTTTCTTTCATCTGCTTAATTTAGGAACAATGTGTCAGATAGATTTTCTGCTGCTGAAGGTCATCCAGTCAGGCAATACCAATCTCAGTGGTAAAAATCTCTTGAAAAATAAGATTTCATTGGTATAGTCAATATACAAGATGCCATCAATAAAACCAAAATACATTCTAATCAAAGAGAGTCATGTTTATTATTATGCTTCCAAAAACTGTGGGTCATGCTCCTCTGGATGAGACAAAAACTACCAGATGGTCAGGGCTGGCATAGGAAGAAGTGGTTTTATTTCTTTTGTTCATAATACCCAAATTTGATCATTATGCTAAGCAAAATAGATACTTAAGTTTTCCTAATTCACTTTGTAGCACAGGGAGGCATACAACAGTTTGTGAAATCCTGCTCTAAGAATCTGCAATTAGACCAGATTATTTAACCATAAAACATTTTGTTATCCCTCACATCCAAAGAAAAACAGGCAGATAATATGTTAGAAATAACACTGAACTCTTTTTCCCCTTTTTGCTTCCATTTCTGGATACTTACAAGCTTGTCCAGAATCAGAGTATTTGTACTCTGGGCATTATGCCATGTTCATTTTTCTTGAGGCTTTTATGCCTTCAAATTAATGACAGTAAAATTAAAATTCCATGCAACAATAAAGAATGAAGTAAAGCTAGGCAGCACATAAAGACAACAATGCAATGAAGAAAAATAACTTTCAGACATATTTACCCCTTTGCTTAAATTTGACAAAAAACTGGGATCTCTCTCTGAGATGTTTTTATGGAAGCAACAGCCATGCTGTTAAAATGTTTATATTTGATGACTGTAGAGGTGAGAATTTTGTACCTGATTCACTTGCTCACAGCTATTTAGACCCATCTGAGATGCTCCTGAGTAACCTGCCTTGTCTCTGTTTTTCTCCACGTCACATACTACACATGGCTGTGACTGAGGGAGCTGGGGGTGTTTATCTTGGAGAAAAGGAGACTCAGAGGTGACCTTATCACTCTCTACAACTTCCTGAAGGGTGGCTGTAGTCAGGTGGGGTTGGTCTCTTTCTCCAGGCAGCAGCTGACAGAACGAGAGGACACAGTATTAAGCGGTACCAAAGGAAATATAGGTTGGATGTTAGGAAAAGGTTTTTTTACAGCAAGAGTAATAAGGTACAGGAATGATCTACCTGGGGAGGTGGGGGATTCACCATCTCTGAATGATTTTAAGAAAAGACTGGATGTGGCACTCAGTGCCATGGTTTAGTTGAGGTTAGGGTTGGGTAGGACTTGACTATCCTGGAGGTCTCTTCCAACCCAATGATTCTGTGATTCTGTAGTTTTGTGGCTTTAGATTCTTGTATATAGGCAGCTGAACAGAAACTTCTCATAAAGATTTTCTCTGGTTAGAATATTTTTTTCTTCTTCGTAACTCTCAGGAGTACAGTGTATATCCTGACTAGAAGTCTTTCAAGTATGGTGGGAGTTTAGGTAAGTTTCACATTTGCATACATATATACATACTTAGATCTTAAATAAGGTATATAACACAGTTACAAAGTTTGTACATGGTTTGTAAGTCTTTCACCACAAGAAACTACTGCAGTGAAAGACAGAAACTACTTTCTTTGTGCAAGAAATTGCTAATGCATGTTTAGACAATTGCCCTTTTTATCAGTTCTTACTAGCACAGAAGTTAGAACATTAGAGTTTCTTTTTTATGGAAAATCCTAGATACACTGATAATTTTTTAAATCCAAATAAACCATACAGTGAAGCACATGTTGGGTGTAGAAATCAGAAATATATCCAAGTATCTTCAAATCGTTCTTTCTTCATACTGGACTGAAGTCTCTCATATTTCCACTGAAATTTAGTGTTGCTGGAAACATAACTGAAACGGAAATAGTTTCACTAAGACCAGGCTTCTGTTTTATTTTTAAAAGGGAAAGATCATTCCTTTTTTAGATCCAGTAATTGTAAATGGAACACTGGTAATAATTAGGCAAATCCATGGTCTTTGATGCAGTTATACAAGTTAAAAAATAATTGTAAAAAATAACCAAAAATATTTTCTTTACAGTTTTTAGAATTTTTTTCTCTTTGCATGATTTTAATAATAATCATGAAAATTTTTCAATTCTTCTTCCTCTTCCTAACCACCAATTAAACACCCAAAACATGAGGACTTCTTGAAAAATCAAACAAAAAAACAATAAAACCGTACCAAAAAGAAAATCCCAAGGAAAAAAAAAATCCAAATCATTAAATGAATGAACCCTGGCAACAGAAGAATTTAGGAGATAAATATTTTTCTATAAAATTTTCTTTTTTTTTTTTTTTTTTTAAGTAACATTCTATTTAAAAGCTCTGATGTGAGAAATTTTGAACCAAATAAATATATTTCCACAAATCTACTGCTTTTGGTCAAAGCAGGTTTTTTTACATTTTAACTGTGGAAAAAATTTTGGCTTCAAATTTTCTTAAAAATTGAATAATGAAGAACATCCCTCATTAAGTATATACCTCAGAAAAACCCTCCAGAAATCTTAAAAACTAACAAGGTCAGAGAGAAATAAAATCGTCTTTATTTATTACTTAAGTAGGCATCCATGAGTTGAAATAATTTGATAATTATGGTGCTAGCACCAAAGAACATTATAATTATAATATTAAATATAATTGCAAGAACAATTTCTGAAGTGAGGCCCAGCCACCCCCCCCCAAAAAAAAGATAATATAATGTGTTCATATGTATTATAAAAGTGTATAAATTATTTTTTATGGCCACAGGCCTCACACTTTTCATGCCCCAGGGAAACAACATCCAAACCATCTGAATAAGCGGTTTGGATAAACTTGGGGGATGAGGTTTCAGATTGCGTGAATTGCTTGCATTTGTTTGTTTTATAGTATGAATTGTCTATGTCTGCAGTAGATTGTTTTAAGCTAATTTCTTGCAGCTGTTACTAAATTACAGGCTCTGCTTTCCAAGGCCACTTAGGGAAAGGAAAACCAGTGCTATTTAACCACTAATCTGACTATGTAATGCTCTGAATGAAGAGAGGAAAAACATTTGCTATTTCTAGCTCTACAACATAGAATCTTTGCCAACTACTAATGTGACTGAATGGCTGCCATTTATTTACTGATAAGTGTAAAGGATAATGTTTATATTTCTTTGAAAATAGCATGTCATGAAGGACAAATGATGTGTCTAATTAACCTAAGTGTCATTAGCCAAACATTATGTCATAGTAGCTAATAGTAGCTAAAACATAGTAACTCTGGAAATAGAAGATGTGAGGGTCTGATTTTACTAACCGGCTTCAGTGCAGAAACTAACATACCCAGGCAAATAAAATTCATCTGAATATCCTCAGATTACTTTAGCCTCATTAGCCATGTCTTTTGCAATACCCAGTTGTATGCAGTAATAATAGAGGATTTTTTAGAAGTCTCCAAAATGAAAGGAATTATCAGTCAAATCCACCAAGAGTGAATGTTTAGTTATTTAACCTGATAACCCAATCTATAGAAATGTGACTGTATTTTCTGGACCAGAGGATTTTATATTCCCAAGACATTTGCTCTTGCTATTGACTGATAATATAAAAATTCACCATGTTTACTGGTTTGACACATATGTCTGCTAAGAAGAAAGGGGATGTTATAAATGATCTATGAGTTTTAAAAAGTATTTCTGGGTTTATTCTTATGAAAGTGATAGCTAACAATGCTGCCTTATTTTTCGCTTGCATAGTGATGTTGCTGAATGTGTTACTGCAATGAAGGTGTTACTTTTTCTTATTTTTTTTCTTTTTTTCTTTTTCTTTTTTTTTTTTTTTTTTAAACTTTTTTACTTTTTTTTTCCCTGCAGCAAACAGGGGTCTTGGGCCCATAAATTTAAAGGGCTTTAAACAGAATTTGAATACTTTATCCTAGATTATTTTGATCCTAAGAGATACAGATACAGGTTTTTAGAACAGCTCTAGTGAGTCTACGTTGTATTGATTTTCAGAGGAAATGAGTTTTTCAACCTGTTTTTTCATCAGTTTCCTCATCTTTCCTTCTTTTGATCTACAGATCCCAAATGAGAATGGAAATACTTCCTTTATGTACAGACAGAAGTGAGGAGGGAAAAGGCAAAGAAAAATAGAAGATAGTGCACCTGCCTGGAGACTCTGTGTCACTTTGGACCATTGCTCACAGTAGATATTATTGCATATCTTGTTTTTCTCCATCAAAAAACAAGAAAATAAACCACAACTAACCCACCATACTCACTGTATTACAAAATGCAGCAACTACGAGCCTTCATAATAGTAAAGTTGCTAACTACAAGTATAAATCCTCTTAATACTGTTTCACAATATTTTGGACCTGGCTTATCGGAGGTTTTGAGGATTGAAATTATTTTTGGCTTTACACTACAGCATATAAGGGAACTACTTCATTTATGTATGAACTTCTCCATAGCATTCTGTAGGCTGAAATTTAGGTTAAGGGATAGCTCTGGGCAGACTAAATGTAAGAAGTAAACAAAATCATATTGCTGTATTGTCTGACTAAGGTTATATTATTGAGAAGGCCCATAACACAATGATTGTCCATGGGTATTATTTAATATAAGGCTCACCTTATTTTGAGGCACCTTAATTTGAGGATTTCACTCAAATATTTCTGATAAATTATATTTATTATCACATAAAATTCATAAAAACTACATTCTGCAATTTTACAGACCATTGCTTCCTCTTGTTTAAGCTCTTACCTCTGTCAAAATAAATAATTAGCGAGCAAATATGAAATAGGGACAGTACAGCATAGACATTTCAGTGAAAATTATGTGTCTGGAGGTAAGTTTAGAACTGCTTTATCAAGAATTAATTTGCTTCTTTAGAAAGCAGGTTTTACTTTCCTTTCTGGCTCATAAAAGGGCTTTCAACACTCTATTCTAGCAAAACTTTCTGTACAAATACTTTCTGACAATCTTATTTGCCCACTCTCCTCTAAGTAGATCTGTATTTGCACTATTTGTCATTAGACAAACTTATTTCAAACTCACTTCATCAATGATAAAAACTTGGTTGAAGATTCTCCCTCTAGCGTAATACAAATAGCAGTAATCCTCAATGTATCCAGATAATTTCAGAAAATTATGTTATTATAAAGTTATTGCATCGAATACACCTCTATAGAACTCGTTTGTTCCTGCAGCCTGCTACATGGCAAATGATGTACAAGTATTAAAGCCTGTGTGAATGTTTATAAGTGTTTTCCAACTAGAAGCACTGATGATGAATATTTAAGGCATACAATTTTATCAAAAGAACAGTTTGAAGTGCAAGAAACAGTTATAGCTGCCTGCCCTGTGACTTCCTCTTCCACATGGTTGGGCAAACCATGTGTCCTGCCTGACAGAGCACAGCTTCCAACAGAGCTGTGAGAGAAGGTTCATATAATTATACCTTTCAATTTTACAGCTTAGCACTTGGCCTTTTATTTATTAGCAAAGGTAAACTGTAAACAGATGTCAGTGTTTTGTATCAGAGCCTTAATTTTGGCTTTTGCCAGTCTGATAAACTGCCCTAGTTTGTGGACCAGAATAATGAAGAAATGCATTGAGGTGGCTTGGAACAAGATGATCTATAAGGTCTCTTCCAGTTCAAGCCATTCTACTATTCTCTGATGTGCTGTCCCTTCTTTGCTTCACAGGAAGACCTTGATTCTGTTGGAATGGTTGTAAAGGTGAATTTAGAAGCAATCTGTTTCTAATTTCAAGGTTCATGACATCAGTAGTTGCTGTTTTCAAGCTTATTCTTTAAATGAAAATATCTCATGCTGGAAAGATTCAGAAGTTGTAAGAAATACACCTTTTATCAGTATCTGCTATTTAAAACTACATTAAAAATATACAATTGGGTGTCCTTTAATATTCATTAGATAATAAGAGGGGTTTTGGTTTTATTGATTTCATATTTAAATTTTTATTCATTTTTATTGCCTTTTTAAATTAGAAACCTTAAGTCCTGAAAATATCAAATCAAATGGAAAATTACAGAAAGAGTAACCTCTGTATTACTTTCCCCAAGAGCTGTCACATGTTTATTTGGTATAATTGATAGTGGCCATTCAGACCATTCCAGTCAAAGGAAGATAACAGCTGCTTAAGGTTTCATCTTAGGGTATTTATCCCTTATTAGGAAACCAAGAAAAGTGATCAAAAGAAAAGAATGAAAATACAATAAGTTGCACAACACATCCATATTCAATATTTATGCTCAATAAGTTCAATTCATTATTACACTTAGAAGAGTCTTGGCAAGGAGAGAGAGAAAAGAGAAAAGAGAAAGATATTTCTCTTCTTTGTCTATTGCTTCTTTTATTTTTATCACTGAGATTTTTTTTTCTTGAATTATTTTAAAACAGATTCTGATCAGAGCTAGACTGGTCACCCATCTTCTCTGGAACCATATATTTGGCTGAGAGGAATTGAATAATATTAGAGAACATTAACAAAATCTGCTACTAATTTTAAGCCGTAGTATATATTTAGCTACAAACCACAGGAAGTCTGAGAACAAGTTCATCCCAGAGCAGTACTTAGAGGGCAAAATAAATCTCTGTAAAATATTGACTGTTTGAGCATGTTTCACTGAGACACATTATTCAAAGACAAAATAAACGGTAGTGAAAAAGTGCTATAAAAACTGAAATGCTGAGTCAACTGACAGGTAATGAAATGTCAGTCCAGTAATGTATTCCAGCAGAGCTGCTGAACTCATATCAAAAAACATCTTTTCTCTGTTGGCCACGGTGGCAAAACTTCATACCACTCCACACAATGAAAAGTTTAACTTTTCAGGAAATATGCAAGTGATATAAAGGTAGCAAGGAAATAACCAAACAACATTTACCTCAGGTGCTGCTAATTTCCTTTTTAACTATATTGGTGCAGATTTGTTCTAAAGCTGAACAAGGTTTTTTGTTTGTTTGTTTCTTGGGTTTTTTATATTGTCTTTTTACAGGATGCTAAATTTTCTTCTGTGTTTGTTTGTTTAACATACCCACTCACTGTATACCATCAGTATGCAAGATTTCTTCTCTATTATTTATACTCTAGATATACACCTGTGTAATGGTTTATCTCCTGCAAGACATTGGATGAGTGAGGCTGTATGTTCTTTAGCACTTTTGCATGACAGTTTACCCAGAATCCTCTCCTATTAGTTCCTGTGCATGTTGTCAACAATTTATCTGACCACATAAATCTTTTGAAGGATTCTTTATTTTTGAAAGTTGAGAAATATGATCCTTTTTTTTCTTCTGAAATTCTGCTGCAAATACTTCAATGAGTAGTGAAAATCATAATTATATAATGAAAATAAATACCATTAAAAATCTTTTAAATTTTGATCCTGTATTGTTGAAGACCACATTATTGTAGTTTGATTTAATATACCAGGTTTTAAAATGCCCCAACTGTGTCCCCATTTTTAGCTTGCACATCTATTTAAAATGTAATCTTACAATTCATCTTTTCTTATTTAAGTTGCTGTCTTCTGTAAAACCTGTTCTTTGTGTTACTGAATAAATTGAGATCCATTTCCAGCTTCATTAACATTTGGAAACATTTTTTAAAAAGTAGAAAGAAAAATACAGTAGAACTTTTGTCACTGACAAACAAGATTTCCACTGCCTACAATGCGAATAATACCCTGTGTAATTCAGCTCCTTATCCAAATTTATTTTAAAAATTCCTTGCCATAACACCTTTGTCAGCAGATATACAGGGAGGACTAGATTTACAAGCCCTTAGTCAAGTTCATTTTCTGTTTATCTCAAATGCTTTGGATTGCAGCCTCTCAGCACTCATGCATGACCTTTTCACAAAGCTGCTGCTTTTGTCAGAGTTGATTTAATTGCTGAGATGAACTTTAACTTTTGAAGAGTCATAATCCACTCATTTGATGCACATAGAGTTATCTTTTTTGTACTCTACCACAAAAAGGTCCTATTAAAATTCAAAAATGACTGGTCAATTTCCTGAGCTGAAAGAATGTAAAGTGTTGTTTATTACAATGCTGTCTTACTTTCAGCATTACACAGCACACAGTAACAATATTATGGATGCCATCTAGTTGTACTGTATACATGCATACAAATAACAGAAAATTTAAAAATTAAACAGAGAGGTCTTGGTGTGTGATAAGGTCACTTTTCCAATATCTTCCTTTTTCGGTAAGTAAATACAACTTAAAATTCAATAAATAATATGTCTTTTACTGGACTGGGGTGAGGGAAGACGGAGATGATATAGGTTTTTTTATGGCTCTGAGTATGAAAAGACCAGACAACAAAACACATAATAAAATAGTTGTTTAACCAAGATGGAGAAAAGAGAAGAAAATACATAGCAAGTAATTGTCACCATCCTTTCAGATGCTGGACATCCCAATTTCATGCAGAACCGAACAGCCCCTAGATGGATTTTTCACACAACAATGTGTAGATTCTGTCTGTGAAGAGTTCTCCTCCAGGGGAGAACACCAAAACACCTTTTTTATGTGAGTATGTAAGTTTTAAGGTACTCAGCAGCTAAAATATATATCACATCAATAAATGGAATAAGAAAACAAAAGAATGCCCATACCATATTCAAAATGCCAGCTCCAGGCAATAAGTACATTCAGTGTCTGCAGAGGACTTTTAATCATACATAGTGGGAACATTTTAATTGAATTGACTGGCCTAAAGTACCACAACATAAGTTGCTGAATATTAGGAGTTTGATCCAACACATGGATCCAGAGCTAAGGGTTTGACCAACAAATAGATAAAATTATTTTAATAAAAAGAAGTACCACTTCAAATAATTGTGTGATTACTTTGTGACTCACGTCCATGCTTCTCATCCAAATAATGCTATAACATTTAATTTAAAATATAACAAAATGCAAGCAACTTTGGGAAATGGAACACTTATTTGTCTCTGTATGGCCCTCTGGAAGCCAGACACTTAGGAATGATGTAGTAGCATAAACATTAGTATCTTTTGCTGTTGAAGTTATGGAGGCATTAGGATGCAACTGAGAAATGCAGCAGAGGACTTATAAATGGTCTTTAGCATTCTAGAGGGACAGTTGCTGGTCTTCCTGGGTACCACACTCTTGTGATTTAGGAACAGTGTTCTTAGTTTAGTACTTCCACTAAAACCATGCACTGCTCCTCTCTCCCCCTCCATCTGAGTGCACTGGAGAGGGGAATTGAAGGCACAAAAGGCAAAGATCACAGGTTTGGATAAGAACAATTTACTGGAAACAGCAATATGATAAGGAAACAAACAGTAACAGCAACAATACTAGTGACAGAAAGTACAAAAAAAGAACCAATTCAGATGAAACATCCCTAGAAAACAGAAAATAACAAATGCCTCCCTCTGCCCATTCACTCAACCAGATGGAACCCCTTTCTTCTCAGAAGAAACTCTCTTCTCCTTCCCCCATGACATTAGGTGTTATAGAATAACATCTGTGTCCTAACCATGCTCTCTCCCTCCTACTCCAAAATTTAACCCCTGGAAAAAAACAGGACACATACTAAATAAAAATTGGTATCATGTGTTTCTGCTTACAATGATTCTTTATTAGGAAAACAAACTAAACTTGTTTAAAATAGAGGAATTGGTCACCTCGAAAATGTTTTGAGGAACATTCAGCGAAGGAAAAAATTAGTGCAACAACTCTTTCCTTAACAAAAGCATTCTCCAAGACACTGTGGGGCACATAACATTTAAGGTATTTTAACAACATAATGTGAGTTTTAATGATGTATTTTGATTATTATCAGCCTTTACAGTACTATAAAGTACTAAAACTGTAAGTAACTATAAGACAACACCACAACATTTGTATGCTTGACTGAAAGCAATAAGGCAGCCATACCTATTCAAAAAATCTCTTTTTTCTTTATGAAAAATGTCTGGCTCATGTCATTATAGGTGAAAAACACTGCCTGATGCCAGTTCATCTACTGAAAGCTTGCTGTAATTCCCATTAGGTTTCTCCTAGTATAATCTATCGACTTTGCAGAATAAGCAGTCTTTCAGCAAGTTAAATGCAAAATAACAATATATGCCTCTGGATTTCCAGTTCCATTATGCAGAAAGTATTATTATGAGTAAAAAGAAAGCATAGGTTATACGAAACCTGAAATATCTGACTTTTTAGCATCATGTATATCTCAATCAAAGAAATTCTGTTAGTTCAGATTTCAATCTGGAGTACAATTCTCTTAGAGAAAAACAAAACACAGCCATAATAATATAACAATATTAATAATAATAGTAATACAGTTTAAATTATTATATGCAATGGCTCCCTTTTCAATACCCCTTTGTACTCTGAGATTATGAATACCCATTTTCCTCAAGCAAGCAAGGGCACAGGGAGCCAGGGCTGGGTATAGATAATGGCTGATGCAGGTCATCTGTGCTCCAGGTCCTTCACTTCACTGCAAAGAAAGAAATGGAGATATATTTCTTCTTCTGCCTGCTTTCTTTTCTTTGTTTACTCATTTCTCTTTTGCTTTTACTTGAGTTTGTTTTCAAACAAAGTTCTACAAATATTCTGTCTTCACTGATTTTTAACATCACTGACTGCTTGAATTTACAATATATATAGTTCATTTAATATTAAACAGTTATTCTTTATTGTCTTTCTTACTTTCAAACTTTTTTTGTCAGTCTTCTAGATCTGCATTTCTTTAACCAAACACAGCCAATGTTCCTTATTACTCTGTTGTACTTTTCTATGCTGTATCTTGTTTATACATTTTTCTAATTCTCTACTCTGAAGCTAGGCCTGTTTCCCTCTACACTGTACCATTATCATATGCATAAATATTTCATTGGCAGAATAACTACTTACTGTTACTACTATACAAATATAATGAAAAATGCTTTTTCTATATAAATGTAATGAAAAATAAAACAAATGGTAGTCATAGTTACCCAATCTTTAAAAAGAAAAATCTGTTGAAGGTAAACCAAATGAGATCAAAGCTCCAGGAACATCAAGGAAAGTTCAGGCAAACCAAGTCTGACAAGTTTCACTCCTGAGGCCTTGCAAATTTTGTTAGTAGCCTGTTATTAGCTGTAGCAATACAATCTTACTTGGCTAAAATGCCACAGATGGTCTCCTTCAAATTCAGTTTTGCTGATCATTGCAATCTGCTCCACATAGGAAAATCTTATTTGTCATTCTGTAAGAGTGAATTGAGAAGTCTCCTAGACTTCAGACTTTAATATTTTGATGAATCTGTGGACTGTTAACAACTTTATAATGTATTTGTCCTCTTTTTCTGTTTAAATTTAGTTTCTAGGGCTACCTGTATGCTTATGCATATATTTATGTGCATTTATATATGTCCTTGTAAAATAATACTTGATTTTGCATAGACTTTGTGAATCTCTGTGAGTAGTAGGCCCTAAGAGAAATGAACTTAAATGCCAAGGAAAAATCTTAGTGGGTCTTCTTCAAAATGTGTGTAAGGTAACTGAAGTGGATGGGTCTGAGTAGATGTTTTTCATAAAGATGGGGTAGAACATTATTTATTACTTTACAACCAAATTCCAGTCTTGGCAAATGAATGAAATATTGTGGACTTTACAGAAAATTGTTAGGCCTTCTCTTAAAAATATCTGTCTTGTTTGTACAACTCATTAATACATTAAAACAAATACATATATGCGTAAAAATATATCTGTATATAGAGATATGTATATAAAATCTGAAATCAAGAGGCTCTTAAGAAAAATTTTATGTATATTCAACATTAATAAAATCTTAATCTTTTAAAAGATGATTCATCTTACAATGAGCATATAATTCACAAAAGTATTCTATGGAACACAGAATCAATCTATGCAAAGTGTTATGGAGCTTGTACATGCCAACAAGCTCCTGAGGAGGCTAGCCCTAAACTAGCCCTAAAAATCGCCTCTGTAGCACTCAAAACACTAAGAACCAGGGTTATCTTCTTATGATCATACAATTTGCCATGGAAATGGAGCCACATCTTATTCTGCAGAGGTAAATAGAATCTCTCTTCTGTAACAATCAAAGCAACTAAATTTTAAGAGATTATCTCCCACCAGGAAAGCTCTTTAATGTATTCATCTTCTATAGAAATACATTAATATAAAATATTCCCAAATGTCCTCTTTGAAAGTAACCTAACAATCTAATTTTACTTGATTTTTTTTTCTTTTATGGTAGCAGGATTATAATAGGTTTGAATCTACTCAGGTGATTCCTGAGCTGATAAAAGAACAAGGCAGAAGTTCTGTGCAGTTTCAGGTGCAGAAATACCATCATCAAAATCCACAACTTTGCAAACACACAACAAATTATAGATATCCTCTGTTGTGGTGACACACTCCAGTTGTTCATTTCCATATTCAGTTTCACTTACAGCTAAACAACTTATCCAGTGATGAAGAAGAAGTGATTTAAAATTAGTTGATTAGAAAAGACCACAAACAAAAACCTGATCCAAAGTTCTTCAAGTCTATACTAAAACCAGAGGAAATATGAAAATCTGATTCTACAGGAGTAGGTCAGGACTAGATTCTTCAGAGCATTCTTAGCTTCCAGAATTTCATTGCAGAAGAGAAATAAAGGGAGTGGAATCTTGCATAATATCTATACTTATTACATGTAGGCAAAGCAAGAATGCAATGGTAGCGAGAGGAAGAAGAAACAGCAACAATCAAGGGGTTTTGTTATTTTATTAGGAAGGAGCTTAGGCAACCTGACTTGTCTTTCGAATGACAAATCCTTTAGAGGATTTGTTTCTGTGAAGAAGAGCAATGCATGGACAGAAAATTTTTGAAATAAAACTTTATCAGCAGTGTAATGCATTCTGCATTGCCTGTTGCAAAAGAAACAAAAACTTTATTGTTTGGGTCCACGGTATTCTGTGATAAACTAAAAGTTCTTGTCTAAAACATGCATTTTTCCCTAACCTTTAGAAAACAATATTTGTCTCCAATTAACTGAATTGAGGTTGTATGGATAACATTAACCTTTTACATCTATGATAGAGCAGGTTCTTCTCTGACCTATGGATCATCAGTCACCTGAGAAAATTTTTCAAAGGACAATGTCCTGAAATTATTGATCTCTTTCCAGCTAATAACTCCATTTTGAAGATCAGCCTGAAAAAGGAAGTAGACATTTTATAACCTATGATGGAAATTAATTATTTATGTATTCAAAATGACGATCACAAGAAATGATGTGGCTTTACAAGAAAGGACTGATTAAGAAGAAGACGTTAGAAACTGTAAGAAAGTTTTTTTACCCTAGATGCTATTTCTACATGCATTACCAATGGTAGTGAAAATTTTAATTGAAAGTTCATTAGGATGAAAGAAGTTTTATAAATACATCACTAAAAAGTGTAAATTGTTTTTGCTGAGTATCTCCTCCATTATTTTCATATAATCAGTAGTAAGGACAATATTTTTTTTCTCTCTCATTCATTTTCTATTTACTAATCTCATTTGCTTCTTTTGGAGGACAGGGACAAAACAGAATATGGAAGAGAAGTATTGCACTTCTCATATATTTCAAGCAGGCATTTTAACTTCCTCTTTTCTCTGAATAAAATTCCAACAAAAAATTTTCAATCAAAAAACTTATTTTTTATATAAAATTATTTTTAGTTATAACTATTTAAAATTTATACAACATTATTA
>VXBR01001842.1:0-30557 GCA_013400215.1 Cisticola juncidis | reverse complement strand
GGAAGGAGGGAAGGAGGGAAGGAAGGAGGGAAGGAAGGAAGGAGAGAAAAGAAAGGAGGGAGGGAAGGAGGGAGGGAGGGAGGGAGGGAGGAAGGAAAAGAAAATAAAGAAAAAATTGTCATTTTGAAAATTTCTGCTTGGGGAAAAAGATAGTAGTCTAAAGATGTTTTATATATATATAATTACTTGAACTTCATCCTAATAGTCTTTAAACTTTTATTTGTCTATCCATCTACAGTAAAAGAACCAACAGAAGTTTATTATCTTTCACAAAAAAATTTTTCACCATGCTTGTGAAGAAAGAGTTTTTTATGGCTACGTACTGAGATGTAATGATTTCTTAATGCATTGTTTTGCTGATATGGTAACTTAGGCACCACATCCTCTGCAAGACACTGTTCTCCAAAAGAGCCTTAATTCTCTTCTCCAAATATCTGTGAAGTTTGGCTTTCACACGATTTCCTTTAACCACCTGTGAAATCTATTCATTCTTCTTACCACTGTCTATAATTTTGTTATGTACTTGCTCTATTATTTGTCATGTCCAGGAATTTTGCATGTTCTGCTCAGACACTCATGGCAGTTCAAAAGCCACATCTCAGGCCAGGGCTCAGTCTTCCACCTGCAGACCTTCACAGACCAAGCACAGTGTTCCCAGGAACAGACAGCTTTAGAAAATATACTGCCAGTGTGCTACTGGCTCATATTCTGATCCAGTGATAGAGCAAAGAAAATTTAATAAACATGTCCAAATTTGTTTAGCAGTTCCATAGTCCCTGTATTTGCCAGATTTCATGATTTTTTTTCCTTATAGCTTCTCTTTTCAAATTGCCCTTTCTCTGACTTTTGGTGATTCCTCCATTACAATAATACCTTCTATTATTATAAATATGCCTTCCAGACCAAGGATCAAAGCAGCCCCCAGCAGCAGGCAAAGTAAGCAGGAGGTTATAGTAGCAAGCCACAGTGTAGACAGACTGTCAAATAAGACACAAGATATAGGAGATCAAGACTGAGAAAGAGAAACTGGCCCCACTAACTAAGGGTTCCCATGGGTCAAGAAGCTACGACTCATCCTAATGTTTTCACCTGACACTACTTAAGGTGCACTATCCCTAGTATTCTAACACCTGCAAAACTGCCACTGACTCCTTTCTAACTGCATCTTCATTTGCCTCCAAAGCACTCCTATTCACTGTTCCCAGACTATTGCAGCACTACCACTCTACATTAACTCCCTTCCTGTGACCTCGCTTACCCTAATGTGAAACCATTGTGATATTACCACAAAACTAAATTTTACCAACGAAGACACAACCTTTAAGTGTTTCTAAAACCAGGAATTTAAAGCATGGATTGTCCTGGAGGACATTTTTACATACCAAAAATCTATGTCCCTGGTTGTGGCAGCAAAATACCCTTGATTCAATGCATTCTATTAATTCTCTCTTTACAAAAGAGCTCTCTTCTTGGACCTATTCATGAAAAGTGCTACATAAGGACAAAATGTGCTACCACTGAGATAGTAGGCTGATCATCTTTGTGTATATGCAGAGTTTTATGTAATATACACTCAATAATGTGTCTTCTGTATTATCTTTTCCTTCTGAAATGAATGATTAATTACAGAAATGGACAGTTCAAGATGCAGTAATATAAGACTTTAAAAGTGACTGTCTGCCACAGTTTCTTACCTGTATGGGATGTAATACTGATAAACAATAATCCATGTTGTTGGTATCTTGCCTTTGATGTTCCCCAACAGATGGAAAACAGAGTAATTCTACTGCTGGCCACTTTGCAGTGACAGCTGGGTGAAGTCATTGCAAACACTGGAGATAACTTTCCATATGGCAAGAGTTCCTAACATTATTTGGTAATCACCAGTGTATGCTCATTAAGAGCCAGAGCAGCATTACCTTATTGAATATGATTGTCTGCTTAGAAATTCTGTTGTGTTGAATTTGTTTGCAATGTGTTACTCATTAAAAGTGCCCAAGTCCTACCTACTGGATTCAGACATAGATTTTGGTTATCAAAGGTTATATTATTATTTGGTTATTTATGTGTATAGATCCTCTTCCCTCTCCTGCTCCCCCATTCTCTTTCACAAATGGGATCAGAAAAAATATTTGGATACAAATATATATAATTTTTCAGTCAAACTCATCTTTAGCCAATAGTCAAAGTCTTTCCACAATTTCTGTTGCTTTCTGCTTCCCTGAAGCCTTCAATCATAGGACTACCAGTGGCAAATTTACTAATTGAAATTCCACATTTTCCACCTTCTCTCAGCCACTTTCCCTGGATGACATCAAATACCTATATTTAGATAGGCTAAATCAAATCCTATATTTCCATTTCTGAATATTTCATAACAAGAAGTGATTGAAGAGATAGGCATATCTATTTCTAAAGACATTATAGTATTTAATCAGGATGTGGCTTTTCATCATTGTTTGCTACTGTCTTAAACTAGATTATAACAACATCGTCCATTAAAACAAAGTGATTTTCTGATAAAAAAATCAGAAGCAAGATGTAAATATTTTAGAAATATAAGTGAAAATTGACAGATTTAAGGTCTACAGTCTCTTTCACAGAAACTCAAAATATACTAGCTTGGAAGGGATCCTGTAGGATCAAGTCCAGCTCCTGGCTCTGCACAGCACCATCCCCCACATCATGCGTCTCAGAGTATTGTCCAAATGTTTCTTGAACTTTGTCAGGCTTGGTCTGTGACCTGGGGAGTCTGTTCCAGTGCCCAACCATCCTCTGGGGGTAGAATCCTTGTCTAATATTCAACGTAAACCTCCCCTGACACAACTTCAGGCCATTCCCTCAAGTCCTGTCACTGATCACCACAGAGAAGAGATCAGTGCTTGCCCCTCCTCTACCCCTCACAAGGAAGTTGTAACTGCAATGAGGTTTCCCCTTAGTCTGTCTTTCTCCAGGATGAACAGACCAAATTATCTCAGCCCATACAGCTTCCTGTCAAGGTTCTTCATCATCTTTGTTACCCTCTTTGGACACTTTCTAATAGTTTGATGTCTTTCTTATACTGTGGCATTCCAGACTGCCCCCAGCACTCAAGGAGAGGCCAGCCCAGCTCAGAGCAGAGGGGACAATCCCCTCCCTTGCCTGGCTGGCCCTGCTGTCCCTGATGCCCCCAGGACAGGGTTGGCCCTCCTGGCTGCAGGGCACTGCTGGCTCATGTTCAATTTGCCATCAGCCAGCACCCCCAGGTCCCTTCCCTGGCACTGCCTTCCCATTCCCCAGTCTGTCTGTACAGCCAGGTTAGCCCCACCCCAGGTGAAAAATCCAGGCATTTTCCTTGTTACCATTCATGCAGTTGGTGACTGCCCAGCCCACCAATTTGTCAAGGTCTCTCTGCAGGGCCTCCCTGCCCTCAAGGGAAGCAACAGCTCCTCCCAGTATTGCATTGTCTGTGAACTTGCTCAGTGTCCCTTCCAGTCCTGCATCAAGGTCATTAATGAAGTTGTTGAAGAGCACAGGACTGAGGATGGAGCCTTGAGGAACCCCACTAGTGACAGGTCACCAGACTGATGTCACCCTTCACTGTAGCCCTTTGTGCCTGACCCATGAGCAGCTGCTCATCCCCTCACACGGTGTCTTTATCCAGCTGTGTGTTGGACAGTTTTTCCAGAAGGATCCTGTGAGAGATAGTATCAAAAGCTTTACTGGAATCCAAAAAGGTTGCATCAACTGGTTTCCCTTGATCAAGTAGCTGGGTTACCTTGTCATAAAAGGAAATCAGGTTTGATAAACAGGACTGTCCTGTCACGAATCCATGCTGGCTTTCCAGCTGGCTGACCAATGACTGCATTGTTTTTATGTGTTTTCCAATGCCTCCTTGTAATAACCTTTTCCCTGATTTTACCAGGCACTGAAGTGAGATTGACAGGCCTGTTGTTTCCAGTTTTCCTTCTTGCTTTTCTTGAAAATTGGGATGTTTGCAAACTTCCAATCAGCTGGGATGTCTTTGGATTCCCAAGATGGCTCAAAAATCATCAAGAGAGGTTTTGTGATGACATCAACCAGCTCTTTGAGTGTTCTTGGATGAATCCCATCAGACACCATAGATCTTTAGGCATCCAGCTGGAGCAGCAGATCCCCCACCATTTCAGCGTCAGTTCAGAGTTTTTCATTCTTGCAGTCATGGTCCTCCAGCTCAGAACACTGAGGTCCTTTCAATCCATGTTGAAGACAGAAGCAAAAAATGTGTTATACTTCTCTGCCTTGTCTCTTTCAAAATAATTAGATTTTTTAAATATTATGATTGTACTCCTGATGTTTCAGAAATATGAAAGAACATTAAATATTAATTGGAAAATATTATTTTAGAGATTGGAAATAAAACACTTTTTAATATAAAATATCTAGAAATTTTAATACCACGTTGTCAAATATGGAAATTTCACCAATCCTACAATCTTCAACCAAATCCTTCCCCTTCTTCCCCTTGTAAAACAATAAAAACCTGTATGAAAATCCATTATCCTTTTCATGAGGGCTCACAGAAAAGAACAAAGGCCGAAGTTTCCTTTTCAAATTACATTCAACACACTGTAGAAAGCCTTTGAACTCAATTGACTTAATTAGCATATAATCTCATTCTATGCCACATTCTGTTCTTAAAATCATGGGTTTATCAGTTTCTGGTTTTGCTAAGAATAGAATGTTTTATACATTAAGGAAACTGAAATATACATAAATATTCTGCTTTATAAAAATATTTATGCAGCAAAATTAATTTCTTCTCTTTCAGCCTTTTTGCTCTGCATTAATCAAACACCCATGGGTTCTTTTTTACTGGCAGTGACATTATTTTTCTAAGAACCATAGAAAGTCTTTGGTTGGAGTGATCTTTGAAGGTCGCCTAATCTGACCTCCTGCTCAAACCAGTGTAAATGTCAAAGCTCACCTCAAGCTGCTGAAGATTTAATGTGGTTGGATTTCATTTGTACTAGGAAACCTGTTTCCAAGAGTAAAAGTTTATTTCAGTAATTTTCTTGTCTGCACATTCAGAATTACAAGCTAACAGTTCATATTTTTCTTGTTAGTGAAAAGAGTAGAAAACGGTGGCAATTTTTAAGTATAAAGGCTGACAGCCCACTTAGATTAAGCATCTTTTAAGCCTGGTGATTATGTGGTATTTGAAATGCTAGTGGAAAGAAGGAGACATTTCTGGGATTCAGCAGGTCTGATCTTAAAGTGCCAATCTCAGACCAGTCAGGTGCTTCTAAAAGATTCTGACAGTGCCAATTTTTTAGCTTTGATTATAACAAAAAGACCAAAAATTACTTGCTTAGAGCTATGGACACATTCTAGTGTCATGCTGGACATCACAAATCTCAATCTTGGTCTTTCAGGGTATTTTATAGTGGACTTCCCTACACCAAGTTTTACTTAATCCTTAAAATCAGTCAGCCAGTGGAGGCTCATTTTGAACCTCAAAGCACGTTCAGCACTTAGGTATTGGCTTCCGGTATGATCAGATAATGTCTTTAAGCTTTGTCATGATTCACAGATGTTTAAATCCTTAACCATTTTTTATTTAAATCCTTCAAATGTGTTTGAATTGGACAACATCCAGTATGTGTATAGATCACTGAATGCAATAAAGAAAAGGTTTAGGTTAATTTCAGTTAGATCTTGTGGAAGAAAAGATTATCACATTCAAAGAAATTATGTATGATATTGGTTAAAAATTAGAATACATGTTTTCTTTTAATTAAAGATTTTTTTATTAATATATCAGTGATGTTATAAAAGATCTAAACTAGATCTATGCTTTTTAAACAATTTATGCTATTAAGCATGAATTACTAAATGAAAAAATGTATAAGAAAATGTCTGGGGTAAAGCCAACTAACATCACCTATTGCTCGCCTAGAACTGTGCATTAATCTCTGAAAAGCAAGCACTTTTCAATCCTCTGCCTTGTTCTAACTAGCTGGGCTCTGCTCTTGGCAAGGTTACACACCATAGGCTGTCTTTTTTTCAGAGAGCTCACTGTTAGAGGGGAAAGGGAGACATCCATCACACAGAATGGAAACTAATCTGAGACATCCAATTTGTACCTTTGATCTGCATAGGATACATTCTGGTAAAACAAAATTCATGATGTTTTCTACATTTATTTCACCCTAATCCTTATGTTTGCATTGACTCAAAAAGCAACACCTTTCTTTGCTCTCTTTTTTAATGCAGCTTTTTTTGCAGCTTTAATAACTCTGTCTTTCCTTGTTATCAAAGCAGAAGTTGAACCTATGCAAATGTAGAAGATATATGGTGCCATCTGTACAGTATTACATCAATGGTTCATGTTATAGTCAAAAATTTCTGCTAGAAATCTAGTATAATTTACAAGAAGGAGATAGGTATATTCACATAGAGTGATCAAGATGTAATGAAAGACAAAAGCTAACTGAAAAGAAAAAAAGGACTGTGTTCTTTTCTCTTCTTTTTTTTTTTAGATATTGCTTCAAGATCCTCTGTCTCAGAAGCCTACTTTCTCTGTTTTCTATTTGTAAAGACATTCTTTATTTACTGGCACAGGACTTGAATTTTTTAAAAGGATATTGGTGCCTTAGCAAGTGTTATCTCAGGTGACCAGGGAGCACATCTTTATTTCATGTATCATGAAGTCATCAATTGAAATGACAATTGAAAAGTCACAGAAAGCTTGAAAAACTTTGGAGATCATCAGGCAAGTGTAGGAAAACAGACCAAATGAGTTGAACAAAACCTCCACACAGTGGATTTTGGTTTCATCTCAAAGGACTCACATCCTCAAAGCAAGTTTTTTGTGTTCCTCATTTATCCTGTCCCCGTTAATTGAATAACCAACAGAAGAAAAGTTACTCTTTTACTATTCTTGTCAATTTTTCCTCCTTGTTCTATGTCTAAAACATGTAATTGAGATTGTAAAAGCCACTAAGGCTGCACAAACTCTGCTCTTTTTAGAACTTGCTTGGTTAGGAATGGTATTTTTCAATTTAATATTCCCACAGAAACCACTCCAAAACCTGTGCTGTTTACTCACACTTCCCCTCTCCCTCTCCCCCTCCCTCTGTAGAGGAATGGAAAGGGGAACTGAAAGTACAAAAACTAAAGGTCACAGGTTGAGGTAAGAACAATTTCCAGGAAACAGCAATGAGAGAAGGAAAGGAACAATAACAGCAGCAATATCAATAATAAAATTGTATAAGAGAGATGAGTGGTTCATATGCAAATGTTCACCATTATCTGACCATTGTCAACCTGGAAAGCACTTCCCCCTGCCTCTGGCAATGACCATGGCCCCTCCTAGCTACAGCAAAAATTAACCCTATGCTGGCCAAAACCAGGACAAAGACTAAGTGCATTTCTTAAACACATGTAAAGAAAGTTTTAAAAGTGTAACATATTGTTCAAAAGAAAAGAAATAATTTTAAATGTTTAGTGTGACATCTAATAGAGGAATTCTCAGGGTCACGCATGGATAATTTACACAATAAGAGAGGGGTTATAAATTGCAAATTCTCGGGACAAGAGAATAATACTGTAGTGTGATTCCACCAATAAGACAGAAACATAAATAATTTAAAATTTTGCAGATAAAAACTCTACTTAAACCAAAACAATGTGGAATACCTCAAGGGTCTGTAATTTTTTTTTCCAATGCAAAGATATAGAGTGACAGTCAATCCAGACAAAGTAAAAATCTCATATAATCTAATATCATTTTTCCATATTCCAGAGAATATTCAAGCATTGCAAAAATCCTGTATACATATGCACATTCAGAAAAAAAATTGTATTTTATATAGAATAATTTTTTTAAAATAACTTTTCTAACCTTTATTAATGAATTATCCTTCATCAAGGAATACTCTGATGGGATTAGCTACTTTTATCAGTACTTCATGTTGCTGGCTAGTTTTACTGCTAATTGTGCTTCCTGGTAATAGGTACTTTTTCCTCAGGTTGTGTTCTGTGTTTCATTCCTCACCCTGGAGGAACACAGTTTGCATAATAATATACTTTATTTATGGAACATTATTTGAGCAAGATACTTCCTTGAAGAAAAAAAAAAAACAACATGCTACTTGAAGAAAAAAATTACTAAGCAACATGTTCCATGTTAGGCTTTGTATGTGTTGGTGCAATACATTGATTCTGTAAATAAAGAGATATGAAACCACAAATGGACTTTACATTCAAAATTATGTTTCAAAACCCTTTACTTTTCTGCACGTGATTTGTACTATAATACGTTGCACTAACATGAATAGGCTTATAATAACTACTAATTAAAGCAATAAAGAAAAGTAATAATAAACTTTTTAAAAGGCATTACTTTAGAAGGCTTTCTAAAAAAAGAAAACAGAAAGAGATAAAATGTTTCCTGAAGTTTTTTCCACCTTCACTTGTAGTTTTTATACACAATAGAATTTACTATGTTTTGTTTATTTTATTGGCTGTAAATGTATGAATATATAATACCATATTTATAATCACTGTGTTTATTGGACACAGGAATGTTTTATTTCATGCACTGATTTTTTTAAACTACTGTTTCTTCCCTATTTATATGTCTGTCAGAACATTCTTTTAAAATATTGGCTATTTCTTTATTTTCAATCATACTTATACTAGTACTTTTATGGCTTTCTCAAAGGCTGTTTTTTCCTCCATTGAGCTTTTAATTTGTTTCAGTACTACTGTGTCCTGTAAGATATGCATAGGTAATGGTCTTTATCTCCATTTATATCACCTTCATTACAGACTGATTTGAAACCAGTTCTGAAGAGTAAAGGATAGTATAATTCGTAGATTGTGTTACTTAGAGGAAAGAGGTGTTTAAATTATATAAATTATACTCTGCATATATATAAAGTATTAAAATATTACACAGAATTCATGTTGCACAACGTGGTTTCAATGAGGTCTATAAACAGAGGAATAATTCTAATATAACTTACTAACTATCGTTTAAATGGCATCGCGATACTTTCCTTGTCCTGGATGTGTGAAAATAGAGAAGGAGAATTATAACATTTATTTTTTTAAAAATACTGAATTTATATCAGTATTTTTGCAACATATTGTCATAAATGTATTCTTATGTTAATTTCTGTCATAATATTATAGGTTATTTTTATCTAAACCTTGGGTTCTAAAATATATCACCAAATTCAGTTGAACTGCACTATGAGAAAATGTCTTTATTATTCTTGTAGTTAGGGAACATAAGTGAGTAATGGAGATGTATATGGAGATCCTAATATGATATTTTCATCCTTATTATATAGCTACTATGCAATACATTGAGTAAGCAGTATTTTTTCTGTATTTTAAAAATAAATTCTTTAGTGAATTTGATGTAACACCATAAGTGATACATTTTATGCTTATGCAGCAGCAGATTTTATGATAATGTCCAAGTATAAAAAACACATGAATATTAATTTTTTAATGCAACTTTAACTTGAAATGAATTTTACTTTAGTGCAAGATATTCTTTTAATAAACATCTTTAAAAGAATGTAGTACCAGTCATCAATTCTTTTTCTTTCAGGAAAAAAAATAAAACCAAGTTCTGTATAGTTTTCAAGTTCCGTGTACTAACAAACTTGACATAACCTGTCATCACAAAGTAGTCATATTTTTTCATATTTTTTTCCCTCAGCAAGGAAAGATATTTCTTTGTCAAATAAAGAAAGTATCATTTGTCTTCCGAGACCTACTGAATGCTGGGAATGTCAGAGAGAGGTTCTAGTGGGGCTCCATGAATGGGCTAGATATGAAAATATTGAATATTACCACACCTTATATTCGGTGTGGTAATATTCATTAAAAGAATAAAAAATTATTTGCAGCTGAAATCAATATACAGAAGAGCAGGGCTGATGGGAAGTGTGGCATTTCTGAGGCAGGACCTAGTGGTCCCTAGGGGTTGATGTGGAGTCCTGGGGTTCTGGGCAAGAACATTTAGGACTATTGATGCCTTCAGGGACATGACAGTTTCACAGCAGTTGTACAGCCTTTAACAATGAATGAAATAGAGTGTTTAACAGGTGGATTTTCAATGTTTTTAAAGTAGGAAACAGGGAACTCTTCAAAATACTCATTACTTCAGATCCTCAAGCTTTTGGAGAGACACAGGTTTATCAGGAAAGGAAGGCTTCTGTTGCAGCACCCCTCTTGTTAGAGGATAGGAATGAGACACAGTCTTCTTGTTTATCACAGCATGAAAATGGTCCTGGTTTATTCCTCTTTACAGCTCAGCCATTCTGACTCAGCTATTCATTGACTGGCTACAGCAGGCTCCAACTGTAGGTTTCTCTTGCAGCCTCTGATCACTTGTTATTTCCTTGTGAACTCTGACTGCAGGTATCAGTTTGCAGACTGTGACTGCAGGCTTTTACCCAGCTAGACTGTGACTGCAGGTTCTAACCCAGACTGACCTCACAGCAGTGATTCTCTCTCCTCTGGATATTTCTTCTTCATGATCCTTTGGTTCCCTTTTCCTCAAAGTTCCTTGTCCTTCATGAACTCCCTCACTATCTAACCCACTACCTTTTATCACACTTACTTTTATTGGATATAGCTGTGACTCATCAGGGATGAGGCTGAATTGGGTGATTAACACAGCTGTAACTTATCAGGGGCAAAGTCCTTTCTCCTACAGGCTTCAGCTCTGTAGCTGGACAGTTGTATTCTGTTTTCTACAACTTACCTTCACATCTAGCCTGCAATAATAGGCCCTAGTCAATGGAGTCAGTAGGATGAGAAAGCTAGTCAGCTTAATCCAAAGTAGGCATTTCGAGTTGGTCATCCAAATGTCTTTAGATTCCTGTAGTTGTACAAGAATCAATCATACAGAGAATGACAGTGACACATTAATTCCTCTCTCATTATTATGAGTGATATTATAATAAGTGATAAACCCCTGAGATGAATCAAACTTTCCATACAAACAAAAAAACAGTCTTAGTATTCACGGAAGACAAAATATACTTTTCCAGGCAAGATACATTGTACATATAATTGCTCAAACATACATAAATGGGTATTCCAGAGGAATCTTTTACTCATCAGTAGATAAAGGATAAAGAAAATTATATAAGAATTTAACAGTCAAAGAGGAAAAGTGGGTGGCTAATGCCATACATAACTAATGACAGCATAATTAACTGGGACAAATATTAGCCCCTAATGAAAAGGATCTCTTATGTATTAAGTGTCAATAATCTATGGATAAGGCTTGAGTTGTGTCACAACCACTTCAATGAGATAGACAAGTAATTTGTTTTCAGCTGAATTAGTACTTCATATATACAAGCTGTTGTTAGTTAGCAGTGAGGTTGATACTAATTATTTAACCAGTTTGTTGAATGTGGAAATTTAAAAAAAACAAAACAAAAAAAAAAAAACAAACAAAAAGACAAAACAAAACAAAACAAAAACAAAAACAAAAACAAACAAACAAACAAACTAACAAACAAAAACAACAACAACACAAAAAAAAAAAAACCAAAAATAACCAAAAAACAAAACCACAAAGAAAAAAGTACCATGCCAGTAAATACTTCCTTCTTTAGAGTACCCCAAATTAAATTTACTTGATGTTTTACTTGGTCACTAGTTTAGCTCCATAATGAATGCTGACAGCAAATTTAGCAGAAGAATGTTATATGCAAAATATTATAATGCACATAAATACTGCTAAAGTAGGAGAATGTTCAATTAATTAACAGCGTCATGTGTGAAAGCATATTAAAGATCTACGCCTTCACTACCTTCACTATATCACATCTTAATATCCCCAGTCAGGTATGCAGACTACTTTCTAGAACTCTAGAGGACAATCCACAAAGATTTTATAATATTCAGATTTAAATTTCAGAAACAAAGGTCTGTTAATGCTGCTCATCTCTTCTGAACATGTTTTAGAAGGAGAAAGATGTCCATAGCTGGGATGAGGGGTTAGGTACAGCAAAGCAGGTGGAAAGGTTTAAGAGTGAAGATATTTTTCCATCAGTAGCTAACTCAGTACCACTGTAGGCAGCTGTGCCAAGGAGGCAGAGGAAGTGAAGAATTCTGTGGTGGATAAGGACACTGTCAAGAATATCCTCCTGGAAAAGGACACATTTTTTTCTTTCTTTTTTTTTTTTTTCCTTTTTCCCCCCTTTTTTTCCCCAATACATATATTTAGCTGAATTCTGGATTAGACTTTCTCTTTGTGGCTATAGGGACTACAGCGACCTTATTGTGGCCAGTTCTACCAAATGGGAAAAATGAAAGGTGATCTAAAGCTCCCAGTAAAGCTACATTTTCTCTGGCAACTAGGTCAGAATGATACTCTGTTAAAAAATTATGAGATATATACAGGTAAATATTAGCCTTTGATCACATGAACAGTTTCTGTAAAAACAAGACAGTAACAATAAACAGATCTGGTATAAATGCTAGAAAATAAGCTTCATTGGCTGCCTTGATAAAGTGGTTATATAGTACAAACCTTTCATAATGTACTGAACTCCTATAAATCAATTTGAAATTAGTTTACTGTCATGTTGATAAATCTCATCTTATTATTATACCTTGAAGGTGATTTAACAAGTATTTCACAGTGTATATTTTTTACTGTGTTAGGGAGAGATAAGAAAGCAAGTGTTCCAAATGAATAATCATTGTCACATTCATAAATTCTGCTATGTTAAAGGTTTAAATAAAGTTTTGAATAAAGCTTTTGGATACAGCTGTGAATAATGATGGTTCTATTGTGTGTGTGTACTCTGAAAACTCTATTTTTTTTTTTTTTAATATATAACCATTTTTTCCTAGGACAGGAAACAGAACAACAGTTGGTGTAAGTATGAATAGTCCCAAAAGGGTTGCTTGGTTGTTTTTGTTTTGTTTTGTTTTTTGGCTTTTACTTCCTGTGAAGATCTCAAGCAATGGAAATCCAGAAGACATTTAAATTGCTTTCTGGAATTGTCTGTTGAATATAACTGATCATTTTCTCCAATTAACAAGTTTCTTGTCTCTTTTAATTCAAACATATTTGAATACTACATTCCCTAACATATATACATTGTAACATATACACATTTGTATAACTGAGTTAATTAAATTTAAGAAATGTGCTCATTCACAGAAGAAGCATAAGCTCATTCGCAGTGGATATAAGTCAAGTCCCTATATTATGTGTGTTCATGGTTTTTCTAGCACCCAAAAATAAGCTTTATGATATAATAAATGATATCATTACATTCCAGAGGTACCTGCAGAAACTGTAGCTCTCATTCTTTCATTAAAGGGAATTGATTGTTTTGTTGCACAATTAGAAGTTACATTTATTTCAGCATCTGTGAGGGGATAATGTGTGATATTCTTTACACATTAAGACACATAACTATTGCACAACGATATGCAGTGCAGGGATTTCTAGCCTCAGCCACCTCAGCTATGTAGCAGTCCAGTGCAAATGCAGAAATGAACCTTACTGGTAGTTAGCTAGCATTTCTGCATGGTTTTTCATTTAGTGGAAAGAAGGTCACCCTGTGTCTACTGTTGCATCATGATGACCAAGAAAACCAGTGTTGCCATAGTAGTAGCAGACCAGTGGTTACAATTGTGTTAACTTTGCTGACTGCTGATGTCTGCTGCTTTAGTCTTGGTCAGTCAAGGTACTAGAATACTGCCCTGTGTGAACTGGGGGTTGGTACTGGGTATGTCTTGTTATAATACACAGTTTGAGAGTGGGATAAGAGTGCAAGCCTTACAACTATGGGCACAAGTTGAGGGAAAAAATCACTGCTTGCTATTTGGTCAATGAAGGGGTGGGTCTTGACAACTGTGAAAGATCCGCTTCGAGAGTTACAAAGAAAAAAGGACTAGACAAGTGAAAAATACAATAAAGGAGCAGCAGCACAACAACAGCCCAGCAAGAAGCTACATGCAGCCTGCTAGAAAGTCCATGCCATAAGAGGAGAAGCAGCAGCAAGAGGAGTGAGAGATAGCCACCATGGGAGCTGTGGTTGCAGAAGCACTGCAGATGGTGGGAGGCAGGCATGTGCTGCCAGGCTGCCTGTTAGCTGTGGGCTCCAGCCTTCCCTTCTTCCCACCCCTCTGTTTCCAGAGTGCCCCTGGGAGCCTTGGGACCTGCCTGGCAGTTATTCCAGGCTGCACATGATGCTGCAGTTGAATAGGTGTGTGCCCGAATGAATTATTTCCTCACAAATCCTGCAGGTTTTTCAACCCAGCTGAGTAGTTATGATTTGAGCAACAATAGTACTCTTCAAAATATAGAAAACAGTCTTCATCCTAGCCTGTAATGCAGACACCAGAACAGAAGCAGCTTACTGTTTAGTACCTTCCAAAAAAATTCATTTAAGATTAAAAAATAAGCATATTTTAAAAATCAATATCTAGGCTAGAAAAAAAAAAATGGGTTACTTGTGACTATGAATTCCTTTAGAACCCACTAAATGGCACGTGGCTTAAAACCCTAAATACCAGATTCAGGCATTGTTCAGCATTTTGCTCCTGTGTTATATTTAAATACAAGGACACAGACTTATGTTTTGTGTTATATCATAGTAAGGTCAAGTCATCCATCATGACAAAATATTTGCTCTCTCTCATTGTAATATCTATAATACATTAGACAGATAAATATGAAGGAGCCAGTGACTGATCTTCCATGTGACTTTCATGTCAGCTGATGAAACTTAATGCAAACTTGATGAATTACCATTCACTTTAATTAAATACTGCACTAAAATAAACTTATTGCTTCATTGTAATTTACTATAGCTTTTTAAAAATACATATGTTTGGAGGACAAGATTGTAGCATCATGTAGCTGCTGAGTTCATCACCTCCAGGGAGGGTGAGGCTGCTGATGCTGGCAGGGGAACAAACAAGACAGAGGTATCTATTCTGTTAAGCTCAAGAATTCATTTATTTACTCCTGGGGACCAGGAGGGAGACAAAGACAGAAGACCAGGCAAAGGCAGGGTCATGTGGTTTTTATATGGTATTGCAGGGGTGGAGTTTAGGGTTTGGGTCAAGGGAGGAGTTAACACAAGATCAAATTCCAGCCTCCTGAGAACGGGAGTACTCCACAAAAGATTATCACTATTCCTGAAAAATTAATCAGAATATAATAGAAGAATGTTTGGAATATTTCCCTTTGCTATAACCATCTTCAAATATGAAAGCAGTAGAGTCAAGAGAAAAAAAAGATCATCCCACTTGCAGTCAATCATCAAGAATAGAGATATCGGGCTATATCTGATTTGCAAAGATGATGAGAAAATTAGTTTATGTGGTTTTAATTAAGTAGCAAATACATATATAATTATTTTCCTCCTATTGTTACCATTTTAGAGACCTAGATTATTGTTGAGTGTGTAAACATATTTCTAATATGAGAAAGAAGTCTCTCTGGACACATGCCAGATTTGATCAGAAACAAATTAATTTAACACAGAAGTTTGCTCAATTTTTTTCTCTTTATTTAAGTGTATTTTGACAGCAAAAATAAGTGTTAAACTTCCTTTGATTTCTTACTTTTAAATGCACTTTACACTTGCTCAAGATCTTCTGTCTGGTTTCTCCTTCCATTATTGCCCAAGCATTTAGAAGAATATGAAGTCAGTTTTTCACTGTAAAAGGTCATAAATGAAATGGAATGCAGTAGTGCTGACAACAAACACTTTGCAGATCTATCTGGGGCCATTTAAGGGCTGTTTGCTTTTGGATGAAGGATTACCTATTAAATCTGAAAGAGGTTGCAAGCTGAATAAACACCATCTAGTAGGGTCAGTGATCCTTATTGTCATGCAGTAGAAGGAACAAGAATGTTCTAGGTCGACTGGTGATGCACCATACATCTAAATCATACTGAGAGGATTCAAAGGTGCTGAGGTGAAATGGCATTAACAGAAATAGCAATTTTCAAGAGACTTTTCCAAGAAGGATATGGTTAAAAAATAAAAAGGATGATTAAGTCTTTTCATGTAAATAAAAACATCAGCTACATTCTTCTAGAGAGGGAGCAAACACAAAGTGAAAAATATAACTCATAGCATCTCACCGGGTGCATTTGTAGGCATATGATGTAAAAGAGTTCATGTGATCCTCTCAAGTCATTTCAGTGGAGTAACATTTAAAAAAAGCATTAAAGGATTTTGTGTTATAAAGGTTTTTTTAAGCCATGTCCCTATGCTATACACATAGGGAAAAATAAAATCTAGAATGAAGAAATGATGGAGAAATGGATTTGCAAACTGATACTAAATAAATATGATATTTATAGTCCTGATCAAGAAGGATTTATTGAAATGTGGCGTGATTTCAACTTATCTGAACAAGGTCTGAGAAGTACAACCTGCAGCATGTTACATTAATTGTAGGATGTGTGCCACTCTCACATCTCTAAATTAAGCCCAGGTCTTAGGTGTCTTTTAAAGGAGTGTCAAAATACTCTCCTATCTTCTTTATCTGACTGTGGCATAGAGTATGATTATACTTGAGCTATCAACAAAGTGTCATCCTTTATCACCACTTATATAAGGAAATAATATACAGAATTCAGAATTCTGCTTTAACTAGTAAATGCATTAAAAAAAAAAAACAAAACAAAACAAAAAAAAACAAAACAAAAAAAAAAACAAAACAAAAAAAAGCATGTTTAGAAGTAATTTGAGTCAATACACTGTGAGCTTTTTCTTGTTCGTTACTTCAGAATAAATTTCTGGGATAGCATAATAGATGGAAATTATTAATTCTTGTTTCACTGATGTATTGCCAGTGAAATGAGAGTAATTGTTCTATAGTAGACCTTCAACTCCCTTCCAGTTCACTACACTGTGGAAAGAATTTACATGTATGTTCCAGTTTGCTCCAGCTCCTCTGGTCAGTGTTATAAATTATACAGAATATGCAATGATAAATATTTGAATTGAAGTGTAGATATTTTGCATACTGTTAACCTGAGCTTCTAAGAAGCTTTTGAAAGTCAAATCTTTGCCTTGGCTGTGGGTATTGAGGGTGGGGGTACCCAGCTGATGAAGTCAGTAAGAAATAAGGTGTATTGTAATAAAACACTTTCTTGAAGGCAAGTGCATGATTAATTAACCTTGAAAACTAGATCAATAGTGCCAGGTTATTATCCATTTAGACTGTTTTTGTGTTTGTTTTCTTTATCAACTGGCTATACTCAGTGGGAAAATTAATGGTAAATAGAAAATTTATTTTCCCTCGCTTTGTGCCAAGTGGGTTTAAAATTAGATAATTGAGATAGATTAGACATCTGGCATCAAATCTGACCTCTTTCACCGTTCTGTTTGAGTGCATTATATAGTGTATAACATCAGTGCCCTCTGCTAGGACAGGTTTAAAGTGCAAGGCAACACAGAAATACTGTTCACACATCACGATAAAAATTTTTAAAGGTAATTTCAGACCTTCTATTAGTTGACACTTTAAACAACATCATGGAAAATATTTCAAGCATTTCACTGGATTTGGGTCCATTTGCTTTTACTAGATTGAAAACAGGAGATTATAGCTCATGCAGGATTTTCTCTAGAATTCTGTTCCTAAATATTTTAATCTTTTCATCACTGTCAGAATGCAGAATAACAGAAAAATAGAAAAACAGAATGTCTGGAAGAGTTTATTTTTTTTCTCTCCCTATGACTTATATATTTAATTTTAAAAAAGTCTTTTACTTTTTATTGCAATTTAGACTTGTAGATCCATATGCAAAAATGTAAAATTCTTTAACTACTTCTGAGTGTATTGGAACATATATTTTTATTGAAAATGGTGGGATGATTACATTTTCTACCAGTGATTTTAGCTCTATTAATCTTTCCTTCAGCCCTGTCATTGATAATGCTTTAGGATGCAGTTGAACTCTCTGTTGACTGTATTAATATGAATACTATTGTTTGTCTCATTTATTTCAGTATTTTCAAGAAAATAACCAGTTCCTCAGAGAGAATGGAAAACTCTACTCAGAATGGGACAGTATTTTCGTTTTAGGAAGTTCAATTTCTTTGGATATTTTAGGACTACTCTATATTTTTCTTGAATGCAGTTGCTCTCTAAGTTTGTCAGACAACATTTATGGGTGAATTGTCCCAATTTAATGTCTTTTTGCACCTCTTTAGGTATAAATTTAGTAATATCCTTTATCTGTCAGTAGATATGCTGCCCTCCCTTGCACACACAAATAAAAACATTAAATTATGCTCTGCATGGTTATGGTACATTATATATCTTCTATGAAATGAGTGTTTATATTGCTGTTGTTACATTCTATTACTTTCTGCTCCACTAAGTAATAACCTCATGCACCAATACGTGTCAGGAGTGGGACAGGGATATCTGGAAAGAGATGCTGAGAAGGGATCTGGGGTTCCTGGTGAACACCAACCTTCCCATCAATCAGCAATTAGCCCTTGCTGCAACAGCTGCCAAAAACCTCCATGGCTGCATTAGGCAGAGTGTGGCCAGCAGGTCCAAAAAAGTCATGGAGCTGTTTGGATTCAAAACTGAGAAACTTCGGATTGTCAGATCAATTAAATGAGTATTATATTATATTTAGTTATTTTAGAGAGACTTAACAGTAATAAAATCGGTGCTTCTTACTAAGCACAGTTAATTTTTAAACTCACATTCTTCACTTTTAGCATCTAAGAAACCTTTGTAGGCAGCAGTGTAACTTCTACCTATTTTTCAATGAAAGAAATGGACTCTGAATTTTAGGAAAACTAAACAACAATGTATTCTGTTTCATTAATGAAGAAAAGAATGTGTCAATCTGTGTAGTCTTGTAGGAGATTTCTGTCTGGAGGTCTGAAGAAGTGAAGTTGCAAAATAGAAAGAAGGCAGGGAGAACTATTTCTGGAATCCAGGCCTGCCCAACAGATATGAAGCAGAAAAAGTGTTTTATAGAGACAGTAGATGTGAATGTACTAAAAACACAGCGGCAAAACTTGTAACAGAGGAACCCTGTGATCCATGCTTCAGAGCAACAGTCAGTGTTTTAAGCTGTAATTTTGTTAAACTGACATGAGAAAGTGGACTTGACTTTCAGCATGAGTTGGTGTGGGATTCTTTATTCTGTGGTGATTAAAATAACAATGTGTTTTTACATTTATACTGTCACTTTCATTCCTTAGGAACTGTCAAGCAAAGGCTTGTGCAGAAGGCTTTGATTAAACAATATGTGCAGACAGACTCTGCAAACAAAAAATACATAAACAAAGCACTCTTGCCCTTTTGTGTATTCTTTTCTGTGGATATAAAAAATCACATGGAAAAGTTCATTCTCTCCTTAGACAAGGCTTTTGATAATGCATCTCCAATGGGACTATGTATGTGTATAGAGATTTTCTTAGAGCAGATGGAAAGTGAAAATGTCTTGAAAGATTGTTTAATATTTACTCAGAGAGCCTGTCCACATTTTATTCTCAGTGTTCTAGATATTCAATGTGTGCTCTTTCTTTATCTGATATACACTTCAACTTTGTAGGAGAGTGCATATATAGATATATTTATATATCTTTTATCTTGTTATATATTTATATTTAATGTCAGTGTCAATGACAGATGAATACTGGCTGTATTTAATTAAATGATTATACGCAATTCCCTTCTGTGTTCCATTTGCTGCAGCTTTTCATTATTTCAAAAATATATTACAATTAAAAGGAAGCTACAAACCAAATAGTAATAAACACTTAACTTGATAAGACTGAATGAATCGGAAAAATTTCTGAGGGACTTTACAGGAGTGGTTTTGGAATTTTTTTTGGCAGGGAGATATTGAACTTTCTATGACCTTTTAAATTCACACAACACCTGGAACAGACTAAAATGATCTAGTGTTATTTAAAAATACTATTTTTATTTGATTAATATGAATTACTGTCGATTATATTATTAGATTCCATGTACAAATTCAGCCATGGGAGCAAAGGAAGACAGAGACAAATACCAGAGGGAGAAAAGAATGATCATTTCTGCTTTTTGTCCCAGAGGGAATGACCCTTGATGTGTTAGAGAAAACTGTCTAAGAAATATGACAGCTTTAGCTACATAGATATTTTGATAGCAGTTTGGACCAAAGTTTTATCCTTTTCATGCTCATACTTTTACTGAAACTAAATTTTAGATTTAGACACAGATAACAACTGAAAGAAACTTCAAATGGCTAATAATTTCAGGAAAATTCTACAGAACACATGCCAGGTCCACACCTGTATTTTGCTTCACCTCTTTAAAAAGCCAATTTAAATGGTTTTCCTATCAGTTCTTGAGGAATAGAAAGTCTCCATTTTATTTTGTCAAAGGGGTTTTTTTTTGGGGGGTTTTTTTTTTTTTTTTTTTTTGGTGGTTTGTGGTTTTTTGTCTTTGTTGTTATTGTTTGTTTTTTGTTTTTGTTTTTGTTTTTGTTTTTGTTTTTGTTTTTTTGAGGGAGGCTATACTTTTGATTCCTTATCCCAGAAAATCCACAGAGACAGAATAATAGAGACATGTCCCCCTGTCCAGAGTCCTGTCTAAAAAAAAATTTCCTCTATATCCCTGTGGAGCAAGGAACTGATAAAGATGTCTTTCATTATAGGCCCATTAATGTGTCCTGAAATGTTGCATGTCATCTATCTATCATCTATTACAGGCTCTATATAATTTGTGTTTAGAGAGGATGTAAATATATTTAAGTGAGTGTCAACATATTTCATGCTAGGTGTTTAGATGAAACTTTTCCAGGGATCACTGTTTGGAAATATAAAAGCATTTTATGCCATGGAGGAGACTTGCACCATAGCTGAGGCTGTGAACCCTTGGGAGCCCCTGCTGGAACAGGCTCCATGCAGGAGCTTGTGGACCCATGGAGAGGGGAGCCCACACTGGATCAGATTTCCTGGTAGGACTCGTAACCCTGTGGGGGATCCACATTGGTTGTCCTTGAAGGATTGCCCCTTGTGGAAGAGTGACCCACATTGGAGAAGTTAATGGAGAGCTGTCTCCCATGGGAGGTACCCCATGCTGGAGCAGGGGAAAGATCTTCTTCCTAAGCACTGGCAGGAACAACATATGAAGAGCTGACCATAATCCCCATTCCCTGTCCCCCTGGGCTGCTGTGGGGAGGAGGTAGACCTTGGGAATTAGGGAATTCCCTGCTCTGATTCCCATTGGTAATAAATTCAATTAATGTCCACAAACTGAGTCTGTTTTGTCCATGATGGTAATTGGTGAGTGATGTCTCTCGGTCCTTATCTTAACTAATGAACCTTTCATTATATTTTGGCTCCCTTTTCCACTTTTGGAAGGAGTGATAAAATGGGTTTAGTGGGTTTCTCGCATTCAGTCAGGGTCAACCCACTACAATCTTTTTTGTGCCCAAAAAGCAGATGAGGTTTTGAGATAAGGCTAGTAACTGGAAGATGTAATGAGCAAAATTAGTAATAAAAAAATAATATTTTCCTTCAGCTCTGAATTCAAAGCTAAGTAATGGAGACACATTTTTGTCAATGAGTTTTTCTTTGGAAATTTTAATTTCTTGTTTATGTAGCTTTCTGGAGTCATAAAATTTGAAATTTCACTCAGGATTTAATTTAGAAGTGGACAAAACAATTTTAATTAGCCTCTGAATTTTTTCAGCTAGTCTAAGTTAGGGCTTGGTTTCTTTGACAAACAAGATTTAAATAAACTTCTTGAGTTGTTCAGATTTATATTGTACATGGTTATGTTCTGCAACTGCTGTGGTCAGAGATAAACCTTGATCTGGGAGGAATTGGCAAGCATCATGATTTTCTTTCAGAGAAGCTAATTTCTCCTCTACTGGAAAGAGTAAAGCAAACCTCTGATTTTTTGTTTTTGTTTATGTTCTTGTTCTTTGCTTTGGTTTTGGTTTTGGTTTTCTACCACTGTTAATTCTCAAAGGCTGTATCCTCTCCAGCAGCTTGACCTTCCAAGTTGTTACAGGGAAAAAGTTTACTCTTTTACATCAAAGTTTTGTGGCTAGTCCAGGGGTTCCCTGCCAACATCTGATGGCCCATCTTACCACCCAGCCTTCAGAGAGCACATTCAAGACTGAAACTGGGCTACTGTAGAATCAGGACTTGGAAATGGCACTGGGAAGTGGTGCCATGCATTGGGATTTCTTAG
Source organism: Cisticola juncidis (assembly GCA_013400215.1). Lineage (NCBI taxonomy): Eukaryota > Metazoa > Chordata > Aves > Passeriformes > Cisticolidae > Cisticola > Cisticola juncidis. The sequence goes on along the minus strand of VXBR01001842.1, from coordinate 8,351 downwards.
ACCTGAAAGGTATTCTTTCCTGTCATCCTGTCTCAAATAATGAGAACAGAGTAGTACCTAATCAACCCCAGATATCTTCAGGAAGTAAAAAGTGAATGTTTAGGAATCGCTTAACTGTTGGTGTTCTGCTCCAGCTCTTGAGGCTGTGGTTAATGTTGTAGTCTCTAGAAAGGCTTGTGTTCAGACTGAGTCTATCTTTGCCAAAGCAGGTCAGACAGTATTAGATGGAAATTTATTCTGATCATTCTAGACCTCTGATTTGATCCTAGTGATGTAAGCAAATCACCACATTTGACAGAGATTAATAGGTGATTGGAAAGTAATCAAATATTTAAATGTTAATTATTTTCTGATAAATAGAAATTCATAGGGAGAAGGAAGATCTACATGTTTCCTTGCTTCCTCTGACATGCCAATCTCTCTAAACCCTGACTCTTGTTTCCTTGATTCACTTATTTCTGGCTCTGTGCCACCTCTGTCTTGGAGTACTACTCTGGAGAGGTACATTTCAGACGGTATGCAGAAATTTTGTAGATATTTCTGCTTCTCTGTATGTTTTATAATGCTTCTTTATGCATTATGTACCCCAAGTTTAGCAAACATGTGAGACAGGCTGTTCTTCACTGTCTGAAATGTGGTGTTAGGCTCTGATGTTAACCTACAACTACATATCCAAGAGAAATTCAACTGAGAGTACTGAGGGGAACTTGTTCTAAAATTGTCAGAGACCTCTTGGAGTCAGTTACAAAACTGCACAAACCTTAATATGATATTCAAGCTGGGAGAAAATGAATTGGGAAAAAACACAGTGGAACGGATTAATTTAGAGAATTTCACAGTTAAGTTAGTTCTTTATTAATGCTTTTCTGTTGATATTAATGTTTTATCCTAGTTGATATCTAGAAAATGGAGAGAAACAAGAAATAATAATAAGAATTTACTATAAACCATAGGAAAAATATTCTTTATTGGTCTGAAATATTCAAAGGAAGTGCATCAAGGTTTTTCATTTGTCTATTATATATTACACTAGCCAAGAAGTTTATATCTTTTACTGCTGGATGGTTTGCATATTTTCTTTTTATGTAAATGCAAATGTAGTACCAGACTATCCTTCTTTTCTATCAGTTTTTCTCTTGGCAGTAGAGCTGACTAAAATCTATGGTAGATTTTATTTAAACAGTCTACCATATTTACTGTGTTAAGAAACCAGAAAAACTACTGAATAGTAGTTTATTTAGATGGCAACTTTTTACTACTTAACCAGAGTAAAAAAAAAAAAAAAAATCATAGAATGGTTTGGATTGGAAGGGACATTCAAAAGGACATTTCTCTGCCTCAGACAGGGATAGGTTTCTCTACATTAGGTTGAGGTGTAATGTTCTTATCTCACATAAGCCCTGTCCAGCCTTGAGCACTTCTAGGCATGAGGCATCCACATCTCTGGACAGCCTGTTTTACTATGCTTATCTTAAAAAAAGTAATAATACTAACAAAAAAGTGTAGCTTATATGCAATCTAAATCTGCCCATTTTTAATTTGAAACCATTGCTCCTTGTAATGTCAGTACAGGTCTTCATTTAAGTGAAGGGGAAGGTAGAGTTGGAAATACAATTCTTTTCTTAGAGAAAAGTGGTTATGTTACAAGATGTAGTGCAATTCTTTGCTTCCTTCTCCTTCCACAAGTGGGCTGGAAAAATTGCATCTTGTTTTAAACAGTTTATGATGTTCGGTGTCTAAAACTGGTCTTCAAGTCAGATAAATTTCTGATAGCCTAAACTAGATACTATTGAATAAAATATGATCTTTTCATCAGTTTCAAAGATTTTCATTATGCATTTGAAAGGAGAGGAATGTTTTGTCTTCAGTTTAGGAATATCATGTTTCAAAAATTCAGAATTTGTAGTAGGAAACTAAATAATTGTAGCTTTTTCCTTTCAGCCCTTTTTATATTATTTTTTAATTCTCAATTTTATAAAATAATAGAGTACAATAAGGCTATTTCTACCTATTAGCAATGGGATGAACATTCAATAAGGGAATTCTGTCATGTCAACCCATGACAGAAGATCAAGGCTGATATTTTAAACAGTGAGTTTATTTTCTTAATCCTATTTTTATAATTAAAGTAAGCAGTCCAACATCAGTATTTATAATGCATTAGGTTCTGTTCATTTATTAAACTGTGGATGATTAAACTAAATAGAACTTTAGCATCTCATTTGACTCTCTCTTGTCCAACAAGTCTGAAAGAAAATATTTGAGTGGAAGTTCAGTTTATTCTGGTTTATGAAAGGTAGTATCCTGATGCCACCACAGTTTCTTTCTCCTTGGAAAGTCAGAATTGTGAATTTCACTGAAATGCAACCCTCCAGCTTTTCCAGCCTGTACTCAGGGACCCGAATAAGTCACCGTATTCAAGAAGTTTGTGATCTTAGACAGGCCATGTCTGCTCTAATGGGGATCCTACTTAGAGATGCTTAAGAAAATTTTCTTAAGAATGTGTATGCAATTAATACAACCTGCAATTTAAAGCACTTTGGACCATTCTCTGTGAGATCTGGCAAAGACCCTGCACTGGTCTGCTCTGACTTCACTCCCTCGCCAGCACAGAATACTTTTACCAATATTTATAGCTCAATTTCAGAACAAATGTCTTTGATAGAATATAGCAGACAGAACTGCTGGAATACAGCAAACAGAAACTAAATTTATTCCATGAATACACTCACCATTATGATCTGGAAGTGTTTCAAAGTAATTTTTCAATTATTTCATGAAGGAAATTAATATATTAACAGGGAGCCTTAGGTTGTCAAAACTTTTAAAGACAGTAATTTAGTGACATTTTCTTTTATCTTATTTCCCCAAATGCATATAATGTGTCTATGAAATTCTAACTGTGCAATTTTAATTATTACCAGCTTGCCCTGACAAGGTGTCATTATTAGTTTACTAATTGTTAAAGTAAACCTAATTACAAAAGCGGCATAAATAAAATTATTTTATCCAGAGGCATCTTCTGTTTGTAACAAGTCTGTAATCATCATTCCTTTTGTCATTTAACTAGGACATAAAAATTTCCTTCAGAGTAAGACCACTAAGTACCACCCTGTTTACATAGGAACAGATAATATTTAATTATTTGGGACCTATTTCACATTTATATGCATAGTTCAAACAAAACATGTCAGAGGCATAATGAGTAACAATTTTGTAATTAAGACCTTTTATCATACTTATGGAGCTATATTCTAGGTGTAAATTAAAAAATGGGGAGAGGCTCAACCCTGCTTGATACATGGTAGTTTTTAGTTATTTGCATGTGATATTCAACAAGAATCCTGAAGCTTTTTGTGCCATGTAAGTACACCTGGAAACTGCTCATCTGGTTAATGATGGAAATGAGCAGAAATTACTCTCTGGCTACTGAAGTGACTTACAATCAGGATGTGTCGACCTTAGTATTTCTACTGGGTATTATCTGTAATTAGGGAACCCAGGAGTGTTTTCAGGCTCTTACAATCCCAAGCATACCCCAAGTGAGTTTTAGGATAACACCAAACAACAGCTACTGAGATGAGAGCTATTCCCCACAATTTCAGTGATCGTAGAAGGAGAACTTAAGCATGTAGACAGTGATAAGAAAGTGAGTAGTCAATCTTCACATCCTAGAAAATGAGTCTGCATGCAGTCTTTGACCCAAGAGGGACCCTGTTCCACTTTGTCAGCATGGCTTCATGTGTTGTCATGCTATTGAGGGCAGCACAAAAGAGTCCCCATTTTATTTGGGCCATCTTTTTAGAGCCTTAGAAGGTGAATAAGAAAGGACCTGCTCAATTGAAGGGCATTACAATATTTACTGTATGACCTAGTAAATATAAAATTTTTTCTTTTAAAATAATGTTTAATTCAAATTTACCTAGATTATATAATTCAGTATTCTATTCTATTCTCCAGTGTATATTCAGACATAAAAGAAAAAGAAATATCTGACTTCTTACCTTATCAACTTATATTTCCTTTTTTTTTTTTCTTGTCTCCAGTGGAAGCAGAATTGCATCTGGAGATGAACTAAACATATCAGTGAAAACCATAATCTAGTAGTTTATCACACTATAATAAAATTAATTTGGTTAATAATTTTTTGAGGTCCTTGTTTGATTTATAGTGTAAAAATTAAACAAAGTTTAAAAAAAAACAAACAAACAGGAATTTTACCACTATTGTGCAAGGACCACTGGAAAGAATATTTCCACAAGATAAAAATCAACCCTACCAGATGTTGGAAGCTAAATGACATCAGAATGATATTTTGATAAGAATGAATGTCTTTCTAGTTCAGTATCTATTCAGTATAGAACCACAGGCAACAATATATCCTGGGTCAAGTGGTAATTAAAAACACCAGGAGCATATGGAGAAACTACCCTCTCTGTCTAGTCATCTACGGCTCAAGAGGCTTTCTCTTCTACAGCTTTCATCTTTGTGCTTGATAGCTCTCACTGTCATGTTCTTCCATGAATTTGCCTCACAGCTTATGAAACCAACTGAAATTATTACTGTTCATGACATCCCGTAGCAATTTGTGCCCTGATGAAATTATATACTGTGTCACGGAGTACTGCATAATGTAAGACACTGTTCTGAGACTGCAGCACAGGCACAGTCACCACAAAGGCAGGTGTGAGATGGAGTGGGCTGATCCCTGCCATTAAAGCAGAATCTTAGTGCTGAGACCAGGCTGAAGAATAAGTAGTGGCACAGAAGCAGCCCACGTTCTGTGAAAGCAAGAACATCTGTCACACATAGACTCAGAACTCAGTAGGAGAAGCTTGTAAGGACAGAATTGATTCAGGCATCCCCTGCTCTGAGCACAAAAATTAAAAGTCACTAGCGAAAGTCTGGTAAGCTCAACTCCAATACGCTTTTATTGGTATTTTATTGGTATTGTGAAATATCCAAAGCCAAAAAAATAAAAGTGTATTTTTGTTTCTCAAAATTCACATCTGTGATCTGCAGAGATGTATTTGGGTTTTTTCTCCATATTATAATATTTTTTTATTTTTCAATCTGAAAGAAGAACTATATTAAAAGAAAAAAAAAATCTTTTGAAATAGTAACCATAATTAATTAGAGGTAAAATTGAAAATAACATTGATTCATCTTGCAACATGTAGATCTCGATAGCATGAAATATGTTGATTGCCTTTGTGCTTTAATTTTCACGGTGAAGATGGTCCTGGATATTTGTTTATCATGTTTCAGGATGTGTGCCACTATGGAAATTAAAATAGGTGTTTCTCTAGGTTTTTTTGTCATTCTTGGTTAGCCATTCATAAGTCAAGACCCTGCTTAACTTAACTGGAAAGTCTCACAAGAATGTACTTTATGAAGAATAGTAATGAAAGACAACATAACTGAAACTTAGAGGAGCAGAATACAGAGAGCAATTCTAGAAAAAAGTAAACTTATAGTTCAGTGAAGTTGCCTCTAGTGGTAGAGAAATATACAGTTATCTCAAAATTTTTATTTATTTATTTATGTTAATTTAGAAATTATATCCAGGGGTGAGATAAACATATATAATTTAAAGAAGAAAAAAAATAGATTTTGTACTGCTCCAGCAAACTGCTGGATGTGTCATTTTAGAGTTGTGAGGAAGAAATACTGCTTTTCCAAAGGCTGTGTTTTTGAACCCCCTGTAGCAAAATGCTCTGTCTGTAATGGAGTAAAACCACTTGAGCAATGTCCTATCTGCAAAGTTATCAGTGGTAAATGGAGAAGAATATGTCATGTTGCTTTTGGTGTTGAATAATGCTGAAAGCAGTCTGACTCATCAGTCCCACAGTTAAACATCCTTACAGTAAGGTGAAGAAGTGGTAGACCTGATAAAATACCTGAATAAACCAACAAAAAATTACACTTCTGATAATTTATCTAAAATTGTTGAGCTGATACAGCTCACCTGGAGACAAATGACTGGCTGTCAATTATTTTATACTACAAAAACTCCAGTCCAAATTTTAACAGGATCTACTAATATCCCTCCTTGGAGTGTACATGTGCAGATTCCTGGCATGGGTAACATTAATTACTACTTAATGATTGTTTCTTCTAGCTTCAAGACAATTGAAGTATAATAATAGTATAATTTGGTATAATTGAAGTAAAACTTAGTATAATTGTTCCAATATTACTTCATAGAGAACTATATTATCCTAGTTGTTATTGCTCTTATACTATGCAGTAAATAATTCTGATCTGATATTTTAATCTAATTATGACAATAAATCTTGTGTGTATGTGTATACACACATACACACACACATATACACACACACATATATAGATGTATATATATATAAATGTATATATATATATATAGTTTGCCATCCTCAGTAATCCAGGAAAAAATTGTATAAAGGTAAAACTACACCTATATAACCTTTAGACTCAAACTGTTACCAAAGTCTGAGGCCGAGATAGGGTCCAGTCACACCCAGGCTGCCCTTTGGGAAGTGGTTTGATAAACCTGGAGGTTCTTTCTGCACCTTGTGTCTTAGTGGGAGGGCTTCTTTAAAGAATTTTGTCTGAAGCTCCCACTCTGTCCGCAGCACTGACTGCCACAGGTTTTTATATTTGAAGATACACCTGCATAACATTTTATAAGCAGTCCTGTGCTGGGCTCTAAGTCAAACATTTGTTCATCCAAAAGATGAACAGTATATCCATATTAACTGTGCTGTGCCTCAGTTTATAACACATTTGAGCTTCTGAAACTTTTAATTTGGAAACAGTGATAAGCTATTACATTCAACAGATTTTGGATTAAGGAAGATCTGGATTTGGAAAAATAAAAAAATGATCAGAAAGTATAAAATGCAGACTGGACACTGTTGTTGTTTGATTACATGCATTACCTCAATCTTCTTTCCAGCATAAACCAGGAAATAAAAAAAATTACTGTTATAATGGGTTTATCTAGACATGGGAATTTTCAGTATAAAGTCATCAAAAACATGTTCTGAGAAAACCAGTTTTGATGGAGAAAAACCCCCAAACGCTAGGTATGCAAAAGTCCTGTAGCTAAAGAGAGAGAACAAATAAAGGGGTTTAGGTATGACTTAGATGCTCAGGCAAGATCATAGGGGTTGTAAATATACATGATTGAAACCTTTGATCATCAGGTTTTCTTTTGATTATCAAGGAAAAGAAATCATTGAAGGAAGATGGAGCTTCTTTTCACTTCTCTCTAATTTTCTTCAATTCTACTTCTGCTGAATGCCCGGGGCAGAAGTGCCATTTTGCATGTTGTACTAAGTGGTTAGATAGCTGTTGTCTGTTGTTGGGAGTTAAGATTTGCATTTGTATTTCCTAATGCTCTTTGCTTGTAATTCATGTAATACAACATTTCATTAAATGTAAATGTCATGTAAAACACTTTAGACATTCAACTGGAACAAGGATTTCATGTCTTTGAGCAACAAGGTGGTATGCAGCAACAAAAGAAGGGTTGTAAAAGGCTGCTCAGATGATCAGAAGAATAAAATTATATAATACGTATTATAAGACATGATGTGAAAGGCAGTAATTGCTCATGAAGCAGAAAGAAAATATTCTAAATTCATCCATTACAAATGAGGATATTTGCAGGAAATCTGTTGACTTAGTGAAACCATTGTTCATTAATATTTAAATTGTTTATATGTTAAATTTTTTAGTCTGAATAAATAGATACTCCCCTGATTTTGTTGAATAAGAAAAATTCTGAATATTATTATACTTTGTGACAAACTACACATGTATAAAACTGTCTTCACTGATATTTTATGTGATGAATCAATCGAATGTATTGTATTTTTTGTTAGGAGGGAGTCCTAGAGCAACTAAATTAAAGTATAAAAAAGGCCTCTACTTTTTACAATGTAAACATTTTACAATTACAAACTAATTGCATTGCGAGAGTATAAACAGCAACTCACAAAAGACATTGCAAACATCTAATCACCAAAGAAATCTGAAGAGCTGAGACTATAGAAATTTATTCCTCACAATTTAGATGCTTTTGATTTCATGAGACAGTAAATGCATAGTATCCTTATATATGGATAGCATCCTTAAATAAACAGTAAGATTTTTATGTATTACCCCATTCTTCCCTAAGCCTAAATTTTTCCNACATTTCTAAATTAATGTTCTCGTATATAAAAAAATTTATTATTACTATTAATAATAATAATAATCTTAGTAAAAATACCATTTACTAGTTCTGTCTTAAGTTCAATTATGGGCTATAGGAAAATAATTTGTCTGTCTCTCTATAAAATTTTTTGATGTGAGGATAAAAA
>VXBR01001841.1:973952-991537 GCA_013400215.1 Cisticola juncidis | reverse complement strand
TCTATAGGATAATTGAATTGACTGTAAACTCATTAATGACGCTTTGATTACTCNACTGTAAACTCATTAATGACGCTTTGATTACTCAAACAGTGTCCCTGGGGTAACCCACAGTGCTGTGAGTGGAGGACGTGCCTCTACATCCAGCTCCTTTCCAGGTTTCTCATTGTCTGTTGGCTTTTGACACTTGGTAATTCCCACTCTCAAGCACATTGAACACCTGTGTTACTGATGCAGTTGGTTCTGTCCTCAGCATGGCACTCAAAGCCATTATTAATTGCTTCAAAAAGGGAGTTTTACAAGCATCTGTCATTTCTGAACAGAAAAAAAATGAGGTAGAACAGTGAAAATTTAATAGACAGTAGCAATTGCTAATCTGGTTCTATGCTTTTCACCACTGTGTGGTCCTGTGTTAAATTACACTTTTTAGCACTACCCATTTTTGTCTTGTCACTTCTAATTTGGGACTCTTTAAAAGGGCTGCCTTGGGATTTATTTCAGCACCCAAACTGTTTTTATTACCATGTAATATGAAAGCAAGGCTGGCATTAGTATAAATTGGTGTCATTATGCAATAACTTTTTATAAGAATTTGACACTGGTTCTGAAGGGGTTTGGAGGTATTTTTGAGGCTTTATTGTGGAGTTATGGTGAATTTTTGCTCTTTTATTCAAGAAGCGAGAACATTTGGCCAGTGGAGGGCACTTCCCTATAACACAGGAAAAACAGCAATTCCCATTTCAGCTTTCCAAATGCCATTTGTCATTTCAGCAAGCTTACTTGTAAGTGTAATTTATCTGCATCTGAGTTTCCCCAATGTTAAATTGGCAAGTTACCACACTAAGAAAAAAATCCTTACTATACTTAAACATCAGTTTAATGAGAAATTTAACCAACCCCCACAGGCTCAGCTTGGTGTGGTAGTTAGACTTTCTTTTCTGGAAAACAGACTATTGTAACAGCCCACTGAAGGCTGTCAAAATACATTAGAATGCATATTATCATGTAACCCTCTATGCAGCAAAATTAGCAGATCTGATGGATGGATTTTATTGGCATAAAAAGTAGCTTTGGAAACAGAAGCTTCTGTAAATATTTTCTGTAATTGATTTTTTTTCTTTAATGAGTTTTCTAATAATTTCACAGAATTTTAAAGTGTGAAGTGAATTTGTCATGGCAGGGATGTAAAGGGACTCTGGGATATATGGCTGCAAATGTCTGTCTTGGGTAAGAAATGGTTTACAAAGAATGCATCTATTTCCAGAGAAAATTAAGGACTCACATTTGTGGCTTTGCTTTACACAGAAATTATTGATCTCAGTAGCAAGTCAGGAAATAGAAAAAAAAGGCAGCTCTAACATTTGTTATTGGAAGGGGTGCAAGGAGCTGGGTTGGATTCCTGGTCTCCAGCACTCTTGTCTGCAGTGAGGACAAAGCCAGGGAAGGGGGAATCACATCATCAGGGCTTTGCTTGGATGTCAGAGTTTGCCAAGGTTTTATTAAACGTTATTATAACTCAATTGTGATTTCCAAGCTCTGTGACACATGACAATATCATAAGTGGCACTCTGTGCCACTGTGATGGAAGTTTGGAAAAACAGAACGTGGAAGGAAATGCTGTTTGCTGAAGGTGACAGTGCAGCCAGGCCAAATGCCAGTGTGCCACGTGTGGCACTCGAGTTTTGGGGAGGGAGGATAAAACCCCATGGTGGCTGCACTGCACACACAAGGGTGACTGTCCCTGAAGCAGGAATAGCCAAGCAGTGTTTGCTGTCAGCCCTGCTCTGGTGCTTGTGCAGCACTTTGTGTTTTAGCCCTTCTCCTGTGAGATGAAATTGGATGTGTCAGGACCTGGGCCTGTGCTGCTCTGGTCAGAGGCACTGGTTGTGTTCATTGTCTGCTTGTGTGAAATACACTGAGGGAAAGGAGGAGCAGGGGTAGGAGGAATCCGTGGTGTTTGAACATTCAGGTCATTGCTGAGGTGGTCGAGCTCCATCCATAAACCACAGGGTGTGTTTTGTATTGACAGCATTCAACACAAAAATGCTTTAGGAATTGTTTGTACCAGTTGTCCTCCCCTTTTCCTTCTGCGGCTGCTTCCCTGGCTGCTCCTGTGCCTGAGGCAGCCCCTCTCTCATCCCTGCATGACAGGGACTGTAGAAGCAATTAGGGTCAAAAAAAGATGGAGAAAAGTTGAAGGCATGAAGACATCAAATTTTTGGAGGGTGGAACTTGAGGAGGGGAGAGCTGAGATAAAAACCTATCACAAAAAGGAAATGCAATTTTATTACAGATGTCAGGAACAGTTCCGTAGTGAGAAAATGTGATTTTCGGGTGATTTCTTTAGTATTTCATCATTACCAATATTATGAAAATCTACTTTGAAACTTTCAAAATAACCTGAATAATCCCTTGATCGTTTAAATTGCAATGGCATCATTTGGTTATGTTTTTTTTAAATAAACAAACAATTTGGAGTTATGAGTATATTTCAACTCAGGTAGTAGGTAAACAGTCCACCTAGCCTAAGATCAAAGAAGGAAGACTTTTTTCTGTATTTTTTAAGTTAATTTGGTGTTTATCAAGGGGTGATGTAGTCTTGCCTTGTTTGCCAATCTCTAGACAGTCTTATTCTTTATTTACTGGTCAAGTGTCTTTCCTTATTGAAATATAAATAAGTGTTCATTTCATTCAGGTGGCTTTTATAGACTTCTGTGCAGTGCAGCACAGTACCCAACGAAGGAAGGCACACTTGATTTCAGTGCACTAAAGGATATTGGAATTCACATGGACATGGCTGAGTTACTGGAGCTGCTTCTGTTCTATGGGATGCACTTAAGGCTCTGGATTGTCTACGGCAGCTCCAAAAATATTTCTCATGAGTGTTTGGGTCTTACTGATTTTTTTTTTTAAATTATTTTTTCCTAAAATACATGTTAAAGAAAAATCTTACAAGGGAAAAACAAATTCTTTAGTAAAGCAAATGCCATTTACATCTTCATTGTGTGTTTAAAAACAATACCAATTCTCATTGTTCAGTGAACACTGAGGCCACTGGTCATTCAGCTGCTATAAAAGTACAATGTGAATGTATCTCCTCCATTCTTGTGTAAAATAAAATTTAGGTGCTTTGCAATGAGCAGACATCTCTGTTAAAACTCTTGTTGTGTACAAGATGTTCACAACAAAAGTTACTATTAATTTGAGAGATCATCTTCTCATGGCTATTTTCTAGCCCACCCAACCAAAACTGAAAGAATGTGTTCTAGACCTGAAATTTCACTCATTTATATATATCCTGTAACATATTTAATTATGTAGATCCAAAGCAATCCTGAAATACTCATTGATAAGTCAACACACAATTTGAGTTAAATATTAATTAGCCCTATTTCTCTGCCTGGGAGGGAATGAAATTGTTGCAGCCAATGTTCTGCTTTGCAACTAACACATGTCTGTGCCTAAATAGGGCTGGTGTGTGAAAACTGATAGATGAAATTACTGCTTTGCTCATTTGACCACTGCATTAATCTGTGTGCTTGAAAACTCTATTTTAATAAGCTATTTTCAGGAAATTGAAATGATGGCAATTCTATAAAACCTGATGGTTCCTCATGGATTTCTCAGCTCTGACACTTTCACAGCTGCACATGTAAAATCTTTTTACAGGCCAAACTTGATGAACTCCAAATGGGACAATGAAAGTTGCTTTTCAGGTTGGATACACTGAAATAGATGCCAGACAAATACCAGTGCCAATTGCTTGTCTGCTTTTCCTTTTAGTGCTCTGCAATTTGGAGAAGCCATTATCCTCTCTCTTTTCCTCCAGATTAAACCCCCTATCTCCAGGGCTGCTTTTCCCCCTTGCCCAACAATGCTTCTAGATGTTATCACCACGTTCTCAAAAAACTTTCCCCTAATTGCTTAGCTGTTTGTTTGTACAGCTAAGACAGTTTATCTCTGGTCTCTGGGTCAAAATGGATTGATCAGACCATTACAGTACAGAAAGCTCAGGATGTGGGCACTGGAGCTTGCAGTCATTGCACGCTATATTGAGCTCTGTTCCTCCCAGGGCTCTGCCTCTCAGCTCCTGGCCTGCTGGAATGGCATTTTTCATAACTCTCTGATTCTTATCTCCCTGCTTCAGTCAGCCAGGCTGCCTACACACGGGCACTGGCAACAATAGATAATCTTGATTTTTTTTTTTTTTTTTTAGTCAGCTGTCTACAATATGTGTGGTGCTCATTAAATAAAAATATGCTTGAAAACTGAAGCTGTTCTGATGCTGATTTCTCTTATTCCAGCAGTTGCTACAGGAGGATCCCTTCCAGTGGGTTCTGTGATTTGTCCCTGCAGTAATGCAATAATACAGTGTAAGCTAGTTTAGACATGTTCCTGTGCTCACTTAGCTACTTTGCTATTAAAAAAAAAAACAAAAAATTGGTCCTAACCTGAAATGTGTGGCACGTGCAGCATTTACCAGGCATTTCAGATACACAAAGCATTTGCTCTTCCTGTTCTTTTCTTACTCCTTCAACACTGTGGCTGCTGTAAATTTCACACTGCATCTCCAAATTCTGTCGTTTGTGGAAGTTCACATTCTTCCTCATCTTGACAAAGAATTGTCATTGGTTTGGTCATTTTAATGTAGGGAAAGTTTCAGTTTGATTTCTGTGCATAATCTTTTCTGTAACCTTGAGCAAAAGGCTTCTATTAGTCTCCTGTTATCCACCTGCAAGCTCTGATTAAATTTTAATTTAGCACAGAAGCCTGTTAGTGTTTAACAAGCACTGGGCAAGGGGAACTTGCTAGCCAAGGGAAGGGCTGTGGTACCTTGAGGGTTTTGACTGCAAATCCTTTGCCCCCTCTTGCAGGGGAAACCCAAGGTCAGCTCTAAGTAAAACGAGGTTCAATTTATTAAGCTAATTCCCCCTGCTCTTTCTATACAGCACTGCTCTGTCAGTGAGGGAGAATTGCTTTGTGCCAGACTTTGTCTCAGCAGCACAAATGGGTTGGACCTGTTGTGTCTTCTCCTGCTTGTCCCTGTTCCCCCTGCAGCTCCTGAGGCACAGGAATAAAGTCAATTCCTTAGGATGGGGTTTTGACGGGTGCAGTGTAAGAGGTGAGAGCAGGGTCTGTTGTTTGTGGTAGAGAAGTGGGCAGGAACTGAGGAGTTTGTGGCTGAACAGAAGGGGAATGGAGGCAGGGGAAGGCAGCACTCATCTGGATGAGGATTTGAGGGCCTCTCCTCTCACCCAGAGCTCCCTTGCACATCTTGCTGGTGACTTCAGCGCTCAGCTGGGCTCCTCTCAGCTCCTTTCATCATCCATGACCACCTCATCCTGTAATCAGTCCCTGCAGTTTCTCCTCTTCTCTGTGGGGTGGGAGAAGCATTTGTGTGTGTGTGTGTGTGTGTCTGACAAAAGCCCTGGACAACAAAATTTGACTTTACTCACTGTACTGAGGAGCCTTGACTGAGCTCTGATTTCTATTTCAATGCTCAAACATCTGAGTTTTGCCTCTAGCTGGTCAAGAAATCTGAGTTTGTGTCCTCAGATGGCCTTAGAATTTTCCCAGGAAGAATGTCTAACATCTGCAGAACTTGGAGAGAAATCTTTATCTTTTCTTATCAGCACATCTCCCCAGTGACCTCATAGCAGCTCCCTGCTGGATGGAATCGATAACCAGGATAAAGGAGGTTCCATTCCTTTCCAATTTACAGCCAGCCCTGTGTGTACTTGATTAAACAGAGGCTTAGAGATAGAACCATGCAGGTTTGGAGCTGTAGCCATGTAGGCAGCTATTGGATGTCTGTAAAATGTGTCTGTACTCTGGCTTACAGAGGTCTCTCTTTCCTGTGATATTACATTACACCTTTTTAGATTTCTTTTGTTTTTTGTTTGCCTGCTTGTGAAAGCAAACCAACTGTGTGCTTGAACCCCTGTATGTTTACTTGGAGTCTAAATTTAATTTTATCACTCATGCATACTATTAAACCCTGAAAATTTAAGGCAGAATTATCCTCCTGCTTACTTTATAGCAAGTCTCTGTGTGTGATGAGTAAACACACTGTGGGTGGCCTGGGGTAAAATAAAATTTCAGGGTTTGTTCGCAAGGGTGGATTTCTTCCCCTTCAACAGATAAACACCTAGCCACAGTTTGATAGATTTTACCAGCTGTTTTAGTTGATACAAGAAACAAAATCACACAGATGAATGTAGAACTTTTAAAAAAATATTTTGGTATTTTTTGTAAGTGTGTTGTAAAGCTTTTGGAGTCCTCTAGTGATCAAAACAAGACCCTTATTTCGGATGTTTGGATTAAAGGCTTTGCTGCAGCCCATATCTCAGACCTCTGCAACTAAATTGAAAATACAAACCCAAAATAGATGCCCCTACTTTATCCATTCAGTGTTTATCTCGAGTGAGTATTATACAAGAAAATCATAGCAATTGAGAAAAAAAACCAAAACCCTCGTAGTATCACAGTCATCCTCTCTTTTCAGTTGTGTCAGCTGAGCCCTAATAATGAACATTTCTAAAATCTCCAGTTTCAGCACTGTAACGCTTTAATGCATGAGCTAATGAAGAGCTGGAGGTTATTTAATCTTATCTTTGCCCATTCCTTGTTCAGAAAGTGCTTATCTCTTTCACAAATAGAAGGGGCATGAGCTCATCAAAGAACTTGCTATTCATGACATCACCGTTCCCCTCAGTGCTTCTCCTTTTTTCTTCTAGCACTGTCTGAGCAAGGTGAGTATCGGTATGGAAGTGTCACAACAGCTGTGCTTCTCCCCAGGCAATGGGTTTCAGGCTGTTCTTTGGTTTCAGTGTTCTTGTTTGGGCAGCAGAGAGGCAGTGTGGAATTGTCTGACAATGCAGGTGGGTGACCCTGTCTTTATAAAGGAATATTCTTCCCGCTTGTGGCCACAGCTTCCTGATCAACCTGTTTTAAACTGCCTTGGTTGATTAGGGAGGATAAGAAAGTGAAGGAAGCAATTGAAGTCCAAGGTCTTTTGGTTTACACTGTTAGCTCTCATTTGAGCTGTTTAGTTTAAACACAGCTGGCCTGTCCTGGGCTGACACCCAGCTGTGCTCTGGCAGGTGAAATCTGCAGCAAGGGAAGTCCATGGAGGCAGGGAGAAATCTGAGGAACTCTGCCATGGGACATTAGGCCAGCTCAGTCTCCAAGTGCAGTGGATTAACTTTCTCCATGAGTTCTCTGAACCCAGATTATTAAATGGGCTGTGAGCCCTGGTGTTTACACACGAGCTTGTGCTGAGGGGCTGGGCTGCAGCCCAGGAGCTCTTCTGTAGCAGTCACTGCTGGGCAGGATCTGGGGCTGGTGGGGGATTGGGATGGGAACACTGCACAGCAGGTGGGAGAACACCCTTTGCATCACCCTCAACCCACAAAGCCCAAATCACAAATGGGAAACAGGTTTTGGGTCTTGTCATTTCTCCTTGATATCATTGGAATATCTCTGCTTTGTCATCCTTGGAGATGCTGAGGAGGAGATCTGTGTATATATATTTTTCTATCTCTGAGATATTCTGATAATCAAATTTAGTCCTCTCTGTCTTAAAATCCGCCCCTTAGTTTTGAGTAACAAACTAACAGACCTTATCGATCTGTGTATCATATTATTATGAAGGAAATATAATTATATAATTAAGCACATTGCTTGATCACTACTTAATGCTTGCAATGTTTGTTGTGCTGTTCTGCCAAACTGCATTTTCTACAAAACCCCATCTTCATGTCTCTTTTGCACGTGCCATTTTGCAAAGTATCTGTGCAGCAAATTGTATTTAACAGCAAAGGATGGTAAAAATTGCTCTGCTGTTAGCCATAGCTATAGGGCTATTATGATTTTATTTTTTAATGTTAAAGTGGCTCTTATATTTTGTTGATGTCAATCATCTGCAAGAATGTTTGATGTAGGCAGAATTCAATCCTGCTTTCTAAAGGAATTTTTAGTTTGAGGCAAGAAGACAAGTAGTCTAGCATGAAAGAGTGTTATAAAAATTTTCTATGTTTGTAGGCCAAAGTCAAGAGAACTTTGAAATGCTGATATATTAAATGTATTTTAAAAATGTTCTGCTGAGAGTTACAAGGCTAAATGACTCTGTTTATCCAGACTTTTACCTATAGACAGTAAATCTTTTATGATTATAAAGACAAGAAATGAACAATTTGTCTTCAAGTGCTTGTTGATGCCTGTCTGTTCTTAGTCAGTAACCACGTCTTTAGAACAGCAAACCTTTCATTGTCTGACTGCTCCAGAGAATGCTGCTTTCCAAAAGCACAGTTGTCAAAAAAAATGCCTATAGTGCTGTGCTGAGTATTTTTAGGGGGAGTAGTAAATGATGCTGGTGAGGTGTTTTCTTTTAGGGGAAAAATGCTTTGACTCACTGGCAGAAATTCAAGTGAATCACCATAGAAAGGCAGAAGTTTGTTGATTTGCCAGCAAAAATGAGATGTGAATTCTGTCAACTAAGGGAACACATGGGCATCTGACTAGAAATTTGACTCTGTGGGGAGGTTTTGTGCAGTTCTCCTCTTCCTAGATGAAGAACTGCTTTTGTAGGCATTCTGTGTCTTTGCTTAGTTCTTTAAGTTCCTTGAAGAAAAAAACCTGAGCTGATTAGTGACACTTCTAGCTTCACTATGAAAGGGAGTACTAAAGGGAGAATGTCAGTTCTTGCAGGTCTGTCACTATGGGGTGACAAGGGGTTAATGTCACTTCTCTACCTGTGTCCACATTACTGTGCCCATTCTGTGGTCACATCAAATGCTTTTAGAAGTACAACAATAAAACACTGCCTTTGGAGCAGAAGCTTCCTCTTCCTATGGAATTTTTATTTAACAATGATAACCATTGAAATAAAACACAGGATAGAGTAACTTCCAAATACTTTTTAATAATACAGGCATTTTAATTTTTTTTTTTTTTTTTTGCAGTTGAGGTGAGAACTGTGATGCAAGAGGACTAAAATGGGAATAGAGAGGGGAGCAAAATGAGCTGTCAAAAATCAGCTGGTTAATAGGTAGTAACAAAAGAGGATTTTAGGAAAATTTGAGTCCCAATAAACAAAAGGAGTAGGGAATGCAATTACAGGAATTATAATTAAGACAATCAAAAGTTAGACCTCTTCAGACAAAGTATAATAAAAAGCCACAGATGTGCCTGTTTTCTTTTGGTGGGGGTGTTTGTTGTGTTTATATGAACTAACACAGGTTTCTTGCAGAACTCCCATGAGAATGATGAATCAGAAGGAGTCTTTATTTCCTTTTTATGATTCAGAGGGAAAGTTGATGCATGAAGCTTTCTCTAGGTCTAGTTTTGTGGAAGGTGTGGCTCAAGAAAACTAATTCCTATGAGTAAAAGTCCTGCCTCGGTGGGCAGTCTCCAAAAGCTCTTGAGCAACTTCAGGCAGCAAGTTGTCGGAATTTTGATACAATTATTAAAAAAGAGTTCACATCAAAAAGTAAAAGTAATGTTTAAACCAACAATCTGCAATCAAGACTCTCAAAGCTGAGGGTAGATGCCTCTCACCAAGTGATTCACTTTGTTTCACCAGATCCTTTCTCTGTTATGTTCATGATGCATTACAGAAATCCTGAGTGTTTCTTGCTCAGGGTTGTGGTTTCACAATCAATTTGAAGTGATCTAAGACTGTGCTGCTCCAAAATGTTTGTCTGGCTCTTCCCTCTGCCCTGCTGCCTCTCCATTTCAACTTTCCCCCTTTTCTCAGCACTAGATATTATACAGATCACTTACCTGGTTAAAGACCATCAAAAGACCTCATAGAAGTGGCTGAGATGATTAAAGTTGAAAAGAAATCCTTAATTATCTTGGGACAATTACTTATTCTGAAAATGAGGATTTTTTTTTTTTCCGTGTGAGCTTTCAAGTTTTATGGAGCTTCTCTTCTTAACTTTTAATTTTTAAGCCTTTTGCCCTTCTTCTTTCACTTTATGTTTGGGCACCTTTATGGTAGGGTTGGGTTCCTGTTTGTCTGGGTCACAATACACTGAATAATGGATGCTACTGAGATGACACACTAAGGTTGTAAACTTCAGTCTGGGAGATCCTCCTATTCCTTATTTATAAAGTTCTGTTTCAGGGCAGTAATGTGAAAATAAGCAGTTGTATTTGAAGCATGTATCCCAAAGCATCTTGATGTTTTTTCACTTCAGCACCAGCAGAAATTTCTGTACAGTGTGGAATTCAAGGGAAATACCTTTATATCCACCCAGGGAGTGGCAGACAAAGAAAGAACAAAATGACACCTTCAGCTACAGTGTGAATCAGATTTATCTCTATGGGAGAACAAGACCATTTTATAAATTCACCAGCTGGGCTCTTTCCAAGAGGAAGAATCAGAATCACAAAGTCCCATTTCACAGTGTTAAATCAGACATTTGGCCAAAATGGAAACACAGTTAAAGGCAGAGTGAAGAAATAGGGATGTGCCAGGATTGACTGCACAAGGAGCCAGGCTGAGGAACAGAATGTGTGCAGTAGGAGGGGCAGGGTTAGGGAGGAGACTTCTGCACTGAGTGACAAGAAGTAATCCACACAATTATTAGACTGAAAATATTCCTCTTTCCCCACACCTCTCCTTTTAAGCAGAGGCAGGGCTGTTTTTTCCATGGCAACTTCAGTCCTGCTTCAGAAACTATGAACTTTCTTCTTGAATTCATTTTTATTGTCTACACAGCTTTAAGATGGAGTTTTGCTCTGCCACAGTTTTTTTGCATCTTAAAAGGTCTGGGCAGTTCCCCACTTTTCACAGCCTAATTGGACTTGCCACCTGGCCCAGTTACTGCTTGCTTGGTGCCAGCTCTTCCCACTGGGACAGAGCCTGCAGGATGAAAAACACTGATTTTTGGGATGCTGGTGATTTCAGGAGTGGAAGAAGAACCCTGCAGTAATTAGGTATTTTTAGAGGTCAGATGGAAATAAAATCCCTTCTTTTCCTCCTGTGCTTCCTACTATACCCCAGCATCAGTAAATTCTCTGGCCTCACCTTTGTCATTCTCCATGGATGAAAAAGGATATTTGGGATTTTTGAATGACCTCCTGTTGCACTGGCTATGACCAGTAAAAAAGAGGAGAATTCTTACAAGGCAAAATCTTGTATTTACTGATTGCATTGTGCACTTCCCAGATCTGCAGAGAGTTGTTGGCATGGAGATGTGTCCCTGTGTCAGGCTTTATTTTTGCTGCTAATTAGATTTTGTGAGTGAAAGCGCACAGAGACATTTTTAATTTTGAAAACTGAATGCAGTGTTAGTATGGGAGAGTTGTGCTTCTGGTGTGATGACTGTGGCAGAACTTGCTGTGTTTGTTCCAAACTCTGAATGGGTTCCTCTACAACTCCTCACGGATCTTTGGTGCAAGTCTCCAGCTAAAATATGGGTACATGCAGGGAAAAACGGCAGGGCCACACTAAACACAAAGAACTTGCAGATCAGGTGCAGTTATTTGGAAAGAAAACTTCTGGGTATCAGCCTTTGTAACTTATCTAGGCCTTTGAAAATCAGAATGAGTGTTTCCTGTTTTTAGAAGCTGTTTGCAGCTTTTGCAGGTATGTTTGTAGATCAGTTTTGTAGCTGATTCATAAGGGGTAAGTCAGTAAGGTCATATTTTGTCTTGTTCTATTCAGTGATGCAACAGCAAATTACTTTCTTCACCTAAAACAAACAAGTCTGAAGAAATGGCATGGAAAATTTGTTATCTTTCTTTTTTTCCTCTGCTAAACAAGCACACTTTAAATATGTGTAAAAGTGACCTGGGTACATTCATAAAATTACATATTCCATCAACATTTTGCTGCTGTTGTCTCTCCAAAGTAACTCTTTGTACTTCCTCTTCTGTGGTATTGACTTTGGCCTGGTAATAAATACACAGTGGTTTGCAGCTGAGCAGCCACACCTTGGTGAAGCTGCAGTCACTGCATCCCCACTGTATCCATGTTCAATAAACTGGAAAAGCTGCTGCCTCCTCTTTTGTAGCAGATAGGACGGAGCAGTCGGGTTCCTGGGGCGGCAGGCAGAGCCCCTGTTCTTCCCACAGTCACTTTGAGGTGAGGTTTGGAACACTTGGAAAAGCTCCACGTGGCCCCATCAGGATGAGTGTGCTGGGAGTGGCTCTGGGACACAGGAGGTCATGAACTCAGATGCCTCCAGCTCGGTCAGCCTGAGCAGCTGGAATGTGGTGATATCATGGGCAGCTCCGCCAAGGCACTCACAGGAGTCACTTTCTGTTGTTTGGTGAATCTTGTTTGCAGAAATCCCTTCACAATTCACGACGTGGCCTTTAGATGTTTTCAGGGAGCTCTGGGAGAACTCCAAGTGCTCCCACCCTGAGATGTTTTCCCCGAGGTCTCACTTGGTATTCTTGATTTGCTGCCCTCCATTGCTTGTGGTTTTCAGGCTGGATTTTTTGAAAGATCTGGAAGTAGAGGGAAAACAAGTCTGACAGCTTTCAGTAGTATCATAATTGAGGATATGTACTTCAAGATGGCATTCTGTTTTATAAATACCACCTTTCAATGGCTCCTAAAGGTGTATCTCTTATTTCTGGACTGTTTTGGTGTGAAGCAATCTGTGTTTCTTGGTGGACTCCATAGAGTTTATCTGCTTTCTCCTGGCAAGTGACCATCTATGTCACAGTCAGTAATGTTGTTAGATTTTAAAAATTAGACTGTCATTTTAAGTTTACCACGCTATCTTTACTGTTACATCTTTCTACAGCATTCCCCAAATATACTTAAAAATCTACACTTAAAAAAAAAGAAAAAATTCAGTCATGCTGATGCTTTCTTTCCCTTTTGCAGCAACTGTTGGTATTGTAAAATCATTGTTCTTTTCACTTCAACCACCAAGTTCCCATAAGATGGAGAATCTGACACACATGGGAGGAACACCAACTAGAGATCTCAGAAATAAGTATTCCTGCAAGATTTCCATCCTAGCCCAGACCAAATGCTCTTTTCACGTTGAGTCTCTTTATTGGTTGTGATGATATTTTAAATTTAATGATTATTTTTATACAGTTAAAATCTTTCAAAGTCGGAAAAAAAGATTTTAAATATAGATACTCCAGCCTGTCAGAACCTGTGCATTTCATTGCTGTTCATGACAAGAAATGGCAAATAGCTTTTGAGAAAAAGCTCCCACTTGCAAATAAAATACTCTCATACTGACTTGGATGGTAAAAAACTTTTCTTTTTATTTGCCACAGATGTTGTTAAATTTTAGCCAACTTGGAATTTTATGGACAGCAAAAAGCTTTATTTTTCTTTTTTTTTTTTTAACTGGTACTAGTTAAATCAACTCTGGCAAAGATAAAGCCAAACTTTGACACACAAGCTTGGAATGAACATACTCAGTCCCTTCTCATGCAAAACCCACCAGAAACCCCAAAAGGGTTATTTTTAGCTTTTGTTTTCTCCCAGGATAGATAAATGGAATCAGCTGTGACAGAGACATGATTCACCAGCATGAAAAAGAGACTGATATAATCCAGAACAAACAAACAAAAGCAGAAAGGGGTTTCAGGGAAAAGGGAGAGATGGGTTTATTTTTAGTTCAAGTCCATAGGTTTTGCAGAGATAGGATTCCTCTTTCTCCCGCCTCTGCCCTGAAATTCCAACAGCTTTTAGGCTAATAAGCAATAGACAGGAACAATCTCTGTTCATGCAAGTAGAAGCCTAAAATGTAAGCAGAACTCCTATTATTTCTTTTTTTTAACCCTTGCAAATATAAATTAAGACACATCCAATTTTTAAAGGTCTTTAAAGTTAGCTGATTTAATATTTTCAAATCTGACTACAGAAAATGGTTTTCTTCTTTGCATCAGCAACCAGAATGTAATAGCTTGGCTGCCTTTCTGGTGACAGACACCTGTGTTTCTTGTGAGAGACAAAGGGCATTGGGCTGGTGACCCGTTCCATAATTCATTTTTTTTCTGTATCTCAAGGATGTGCAGCTTTGATACATTTTGAGTTTAGTACAGATGGCTGATATTAAAACCAGAGGTATTGCATGAGCCTGGAAGCAGAAGCTATTAGAAAACAATGTGCAGTGTTAACTTCTCTTTAAAGCACAAATCTCTCCGGCTCCCACATTTCACCAGACATCCAACCACTGTCACCACCAGCTCGTGTTTGCTGTAGTTCAGTGTCTGTGTGTAGGCTCAAATTGCTGCTTTGGTTTCAAGTCCCAATGTGTGTGTATTTCTTATTCTTTGGGTTGTTTTTTTTCCCATGGACATAGGACTTTCCTTGAGTTGTGGCAGGACAGATTCCAAGTGATCTCAGGCACATGAAGGTGTTTGCATGCAGCTTTGCAGAATATATTGGTTTCTGAAGATTTGTAAAGCTTTCGTGGCAAAGTTTGCATTTAAGTTAATTCTGAATCTGTTGCCTTTTTGTGGAAGTAAAGCATTCCCAGAGTGTTCCCCAGCAGTGCTTCTCTGAGGAGAGGGCACAAAGCTGTGGGAGCAGGAGACATTTCCACAGAGAATTTCTGGAGGAGACAATTTGGCTCTGTAGCTGCACAATGGTAACAAATAATTCTAGGCATGACATCCTTGCATTTTCTCCAGAAAGAGGAGAGTGAACTTCCCTGCAAAAATGCTCAGGAGCTGGCTAGGAGTCTGTCCATAATACAGGGAGCCAAACAATCTGTGAAGTAAATTATGCTCTATATTTAGCCATCACAGAAACCAAAGGCATTGGAAGGCTTTAGAAGAAGCAGTGTTCATATCAAAGGAGGATCTTCCCCCCTGAAGACCTTACTGTTAGAATTTGCCCCCATTTTCCTGACAGCAGTGGTTGTGGGCTTTGTTATTCCCTGCAGACCTGTCAGCTCTGTGGTGCTCCCTGAACAGGAGGTCCTGGTTTGGTGAGAGTTCACCTGTGTGTGTGACAGGGGTCTGGGGGGGCAAGTGCAGCATCTGCACATTTGTGTTGCTGGATCCCTGCAGTAAATTAACACTTCTTTTTTGTTTCAGTAGGTGACACTCAAGTTCACTTTACAAACAAAAAAGGGAACGAAATATGATGTTTCTTGTGGGAATTTGAGTGTTGCGTGTAGAATCTCTGTTTCTGGTTTCTTGCTAGTGGTAAATAAGCATGGAAAAGCATTTTCTTTTATGCATTAATATTACCTCTTCAAATTATCTCATGGTGAGCATTTTCTCCTTCAAGCTTTTGGGAAAAGAATTCAGAATTTTGGGAAAAGACTTCAGAAACTTGAGGATTTTCATAGTGAGGCTCTTTTCAGTGTGTAGGTAGGGGAAAGATAAATGAGTAGGATGGTGGGTCTGTCTGAGAAGGGTGCAAGCACACTCCTTCCTTATGTCATAAAACTGGGTGTGTGTACTGAATATGAGCAATTTACTGATCTGCTATCCTCACTCAGTATTGCCTGGGTTTATGCATCACAAAGTAGGAAAAGACAGAATCTCTGGGAGTCCCTTCTAACTTGGGATATTCTGTGATTCTGTGTTTCATGATTCTTGATGTGGCTGAAGAATATTGGGGTATTGGGATGTTTCTTACAGGAGGGAAACTTTGTACTGAGGATATTTCTTTTTCTCTCCTTCCATACTTTGTCACAAAATTGTGCTTTTAGCAAACTCATGCAATTTGATGGTGGGTTTAATATCTACAGTCCCCTACTTTCTTTCCTTTTTCCCCATTACTTGCAACTCAATTTCAGTTTATTTAAAATTTGTCATCAAAATGTCTTTTTACCAGAGGATGGATGTACCCCTCAGCTGAACGCCCATTATAAGAAAAATTACCTGCTTCATTTATAAATATGAATGTTTTGACTTAAAATCAAACCAGTAAAAAAGTATATTGAATATATCTTACAATCTCATCCACTTGGCTTAATGCTATAGATTAAATACATTTTTTCAATAGGATGAGCATGTAAAAGCTCTATTCTCACTGCTATTGTAATTTAAAAACATAGAAAAGCCCTACTACAGCCCTACTCAGTTCTTGCAAGATAAGAAATACCAGATGAGTTTCCATTCTGCATAGCAGAATAAAATGGATCAAGTTTAAGGCAGAATTTAAGGTATAAAGTAGATAATAAGTTGTTATACAATGGTCCTAGTAATTAAACATTGAGATTATTTTTTTAAAGCCATGAATGACAATTATTTGAAAGGCCTGTGATAATATTTCTTTAAAAATCTGTGAAGGCAGTGATACTAAAAGGGTTTTATTTCTCCATTGATCATATCAGTGAAAATCTCTTGTTGGTAAAAATCTTTGTATCGTGTAGATTGTGTCTGCTGCCACAAATCAGAGCAACTTTTCTGAAATAAGAAGACAAAATAAACACAGGAAATTGCTGTTTTTCCAAGAAAGCTTTAAAAAGAAGCTGCATTATGTCACTTCTGAAACTGTGAGTAAAATTAGCAGACTGGATGTGTTTGTTTTGGTGACTTTTCACTTCCTTCAATAATTCAAACAGCTATGCTATTACTCAATAAACCAACTCATTTTGTACAATTTTGTACAAACTGATAAAAAGATACTAGCAGGAAAAAAAAGGAGTGGTGGAAGGGAAGGTTTTGATCCTAGAGTGCATTTTCTGTATTTCTTTCCATCGAAGTGAAGTGACAATGGCAGAAAAACAGACCCCAGTTTT
Source organism: Cisticola juncidis (assembly GCA_013400215.1). NCBI lineage: Eukaryota > Metazoa > Chordata > Aves > Passeriformes > Cisticolidae > Cisticola > Cisticola juncidis. The sequence continues at coordinate 974,852 of VXBR01001841.1, read as the reverse complement.
CCTTTCTCTTTAGTTTCCCAAGGCCAGAGATGAGAATTTTTATCTCTTTGGATTGAATGACACAGGTTTACCTGCACACACATTTAAAATCTGTGTTTATTCATGTAATAGATCACCCAAATGCTCTACAGAGACCCCCTGCATTTCATATTTAAGGGGTATCCCCAATGGAATGTTAATTTGCGTTTCCACCTTGTGTTTATTGATAATGTGCCCTACTCTATATGGGTAGTAGGTAGAAATTCTCTTCACCTGTCTAAATTTCAATCTGTTTTTTTCTTCTTCTCTTTTGTGCTATTGTGCATACAGATATGGTATTTAAAATTCAACAAACAATAAAAGCAATACAGGCCATGATGTAGAGTATTATCTTTTTATGAATCTGTTGCAGATAGCAATGACTGCTGTAAAACTGACTTGGAGCAGATAACAGTTCCCCTGGCTAAACAAAAGCTTGTTTTACTGCTTTGTTTTCTAAAGGGGAGTAGGGAAAAAGTCAGGTTAATTTTCTATTTGAAAAGTATTTCCTTTCCTGGTTAGAGTACAAAAAAAGGACTCTGTTTCTGGGTTCTTTTTCTTCATTTGACACTAATTTTTTGCTTAACCTGAGCATGTGAAGAGTCAGGTGATGTTATTTCCATTACAGTCTCCTCTGTAAAGTGTTTTGAGATGTATTGGTGGAAAAAAAATGGTGTAAAAAGCAACTTATTTTATTTCACCTTGACCAGATAGTATCACAGCATGGTAACCAGATGTAAAGACCTTTCAGTGTGATATTTCCAGGAAGTTGACAACCAGTAGTTTCATGAAACTCAAATGAAGAAATCAATTCTACATGGTGTTGAATGTCTTTTTTTTTGGTTTGGTTTGGTTTGGTTTTATTCTTTTTTGGGGGGGGGG
>VXBR01001841.1:871578-973904 GCA_013400215.1 Cisticola juncidis | reverse complement strand
TTGGAGGGAGGTGCTGGGTTTTTTTTTATGGGTTTGTTTGTTTTTGTTGTATTTTTGTTCATTTTACCAGTGAATCTCAAAACACTTTACAGAAGAGACTGTTGATGCCATTCTGTTTTGCAGGAGGAATCTGGTGCATTTAGAGGGATGTGTGCTGTGTAACTCACCAGTGGAAGGACTGGGAAGGGAGCTGGGAAGGGAACAAAGTCCTCCTGGCCTTCCCAGCTCTCAGAGACTGTGACACAGGGCCATAATTATTCCCCGTGCACAACTTTTTGTGTTCCTTTCTGGTTTTCTCTCCCTTTTTTCTTTGCTGTGAGGAGACAGACATTCAGCAGTGTTAAAAAAAAAATCATAAGGCAGTTGCCTTCCTTTTTCATTCTCCCAGGTGGGCCTGTATCTTTTCTCTCTGTCTATAAATCAGTCTAAAACTGCTGCAAAAAAACAACTGCACCTGTGCGGTGTCATCTCTGCACTATCGGTCTCCATTTGTCCTACACCATCCCAGAAATATTCCTGCCAGACAGGGCCATACCAGCTCATGAAGAGCATTTTTTTATTCTTTTCACATGGCCCTTCAGATTCTTTAAGTAGCCTTCTGGGAAATTCAAAATCCATTTATAAAAACAACAGCCCTGATGCCCTGAGGGTGCTGCAGTGACGTGGAGTGCTGACCTTTGCTGCCCACAGCATTTATTCTTTTTTCCCTCTTTTGTTTTCTCTGCTGCAATCTGCCAATACTTCTACAAATACAGGCAGCACCAAGGAGTGCTTTCAAATCCTGCTGAGTCCTGTGGCCTCACTTTGCCCCTGTGCCAAAAGGCAGAGCCTGTTGTGCCCAGCTCAGCTGTGCTGTGGTCGTACCTGTTTTTCCTGTTCCCTCCAGTGCCAGCAGCAGGCAGGAGGAGCTGCAGGTGCAAAGCCAGCAAGAACCTGTCCAAGCTGGGCAGAAGCTGTGCTGGGCATCCAGGTGGGACAGGGAAGAGAAGGTTTTGCCAAACTCTTTGAGCTGCAGCAGCCTCCAAACTCTGCAGTGAAGGATTCTGGATCCTGTTGTGTTTACTCAGGAGTAGAGTGTGCACTCACAGGTGGGATGAACTGGAAAAAAGTTTGCCCCATCTTAGACTTTTTGAAAGTTCTGTCTACTCCTTTCCCAGAAGATTTATGGGAATTCATGGTATTGTGGTGTTTTCCTGGTGAAAATTGTGAAAAAACCCTCATGCCTCAGCATAAGCTTCTCAGAAATTTGCACTCGGAGCAAGTGGCATTGTCCACTCCAGCTGTCAGTGTGGGTGAATGCACATTGCTGCCAGCTTTCCAACACAGTGCTGTGCATGTGTGGTGGGAAAACAGGCACCAGCAGCAGCAGGAACATGTCCTGGATCCCCAGTAATGCCACAGGGGTCTTTGTACACCTGTGGAGGGTCTCTTAGGAATGATGTTTGAGATGGAGCTCTGCTAAAACACACTCTGGTTGCAGTGCAGCATCACGGTGTCATTTCTAATCCCTGACCCCAGTACTCGATGCAGGTTGTGCTCTGGGTGTGCTTTATCTCTATTTTTGTGGAAGGGAGCCATGAGGAATCCTATTTATAATCCATGAGCCAGTGCTGCATCCAGAATTATTGCAGAGGAGTTGCGTCTTGTTGCGTGTTTAGTGGTCCAAAAATCTGTCCCAGATTCTCAAGCAGCATCAATTCATACATCTCTATTAAGTTTGGGAGTGCTGCATTAATTTGGAGCAGCTGGTCCAGCATGTGAAGCAGTGACAGCTCGTGCCCACAGCACTCTGAGGAGCTGCTTTGTACCTCAGCCTCTACAAACAAGTTGCTTCTGCCTCCTTCCTCCTTGCTTTGCTCAAGGGAACAATATTTTAGAAATGTATGCCCTTAACGCTATTAATACAAGGATGATGAATACAGAAGAAAGTCACCACGGTAGAAATGTAATTGAATTTGACTGGATAATAACTGAGGCACTTTGAATTCCTGGAGAGGTAGTCCCTGGTGTAAAATTCAGAAAGGAAATTAACCTTCTTATGTGTTTTCCATTTCCTCCAAAGTTTGAGAGCAGAATTGCTGGTGCAATTCTAATGTCTTAATTATTGGTAGTTTCTCAAAATAGTGTTTGATGTGACTGCAAATAATTTTGGAAACATTGTGATTTTAAATATTTACTGAAGTGGAAAATATTCTGGGGATACATTACACTTTGCTACCAGAGTAATTTATACTGGGCTGTATAATTTTTTGTATAATAAGGATGAATGGTGAGACAGGAAGGCTAAGAACAGAATGTTTATATAGCAACTCAACTGCAGAAAAAATAGAAACACAAAAGAAGCAGCCCATTTAAGCAAAGACCACCGTGCTGAACAACAAATATCCATGCTGGCTGTTCTTTGAAGTCAGACTTAGTGCCTTTTATGTGAACAGAAATCAAAGGGAAAACTGAAGCACCGAGCTCGAAAGGTTAAATTGCACATTGGTCATGGCATAACCTGGTATAAACTCCAAATGAACAAAAATGCAGAAAAGTTTGCTTTGGTGGTTTTTTGGGGGGTTTTTTTTAGTGGTGGTTTTTTTTTTTTGTTGTTTTGTTTTGTTTTTGGGGTTTTTTTTTGGGGGGTTTTTTTTAGTGGTGGTTTTTTTTTTTTGTTGTTTTGTTTTGTTTTTGGGGTTTTTTTTTGGGGGGTTTTTTTTAGTGGTGGTTTTTTTTTTTTTTCTTTTCAAATGAACCACTTTTACTCAGAGACTGCATGAGCAGGGATTCTCAACAAGAGCAGGCTAAAATGTAATGCTTCCTTTTTCCTTCCTGATTTAATGAGGGAGGAACAGATCCCCACTGCTGAAGGGCCAGGAGCTGTCCCCAGGACGTGGTCTCCTGAAATGAAGCCATTGTCACTGTCCTGCTCTTCAGAGCCACCAGTGCCATTTGCTTCCAGCACGGGCTGGTGCAGCCAGCATTGACCTGTGTTTGCTCAAATTGCAAGCTTGGTTTTCTTGTGGAGAATAACAGAGATGATGCTGAGCCTAACAGGTGCCATGGAACAAATGGCAGAACTCTAAATAGAAAAAGAACCAGAAAAGTGGATAGCTGACATCTCAAATTTGCTCTCTGTCAGCCTAGCTACTCACCTTCCAGACAGAATTTGGAAATATATATATATATTCCGGAGGTTGGGGAGTACTATACTTTAATTTACAGTCAAAATTAACTATGTTGATGAAATAATGAAAAAGTTAAAAATGTAGATTTTTGAATTATTTACAATGATATCAAAGGACATAACATTTCACATTCTAAATTATTTTAATAATTTTAAACACTTGTTCTCCATCCACTCAGATAAATTGTGTTTTTATATGCTTCATTCCTGTTTAAAACAGGCCTGAAAGTAAAAATTGCTTTCTTTCACCAGTGTATTTAAATGGCTAATTTGCCTGCCTATTTTGTTGGCAATGAAATTCTGTGCTGTAAGCATTCAGTTGTTAAAAAGAGAAGCATACCATGCAGGCAGTGTAAGGTGCGCAGTCAAAACTTGCTTTATTTTTTTCCCAGTCTATCATTAAAAGTCATTAATGCAGAGAAATTGAGTGTTCTTGATAACTAAAAAAGGTTTTGCAAATGCACAAGTGTGTGATTGCGAACATTTAGAACTTGATAAAAATACAACTTGCTTGTGAAAAGAACGTACACAATACTTTTGTGCCAGAATTAAGGTATCAATTTCAATATTTGTGTTGAACCAGAGCCATTTGTCAGCTCAGTTGTTATTGACAAGAGAATCAGCACAGGGCCCATTTTTCTGGACACAGAGCATCAGCCTGAAAGTATTAAATAGCATCTGGCAGTGAACTGCACTTTGTAAACCATATTTTTGAAATCAGCTTAGCATGTTTTGTCTAAACAAACCAAGAAATTAAGATGCAGAGGACAGAAAAGCATTCCAGCTGCAGATAAAAATAATTGCTGAAGCACTATCAGGAGACACTGAGTAATTGCAGAAGTGTGATTGAGTGGAGGCAGCAAGTATTTTGTATTTTAACTGCAAAATGGAACACCAGAAAAGAAAACAGAAGGTCTTTAATATGGTACTGTCATTAAAAAAGGTTCAGTTAAGCCAGTATATTGTACACAGAGAAGTGCTATGTTTGTTAGAATGTGTGTGGAGGGAACTGAGAATAATTAGACTTATAATAGGAGTTTCTGGCTCTGGTTGTGCACGGTTTCAAAGCCTCAACTGTTCTTGAATCCTTAATAAGTTAAGGAATGAGTACAGCAGAGGAGAGAGCAGGCAGAATCTGTTGGAGCAGCTTGCCCACGCCAGTTTGCCAAAATCTAAATAGCCCTTTGAAAAAAGGCTTATTTTTTGCTGATGACATCATTCCTGCCACTGTCAAAGTGTGACAAGTCTTGGCTTGCCTAAAGAAGAAGAAAAAAACCTTTCCAAAATTGACACTGCACAGATTTAAAACATATGCAAGGCCTACTACAAATGCGAGATATTTATACCCTCTTCTCATGCTACAACTTTTCATTCACAGATAAGTTTTTTCTCTCGAGCGTTTTGACTTTGCAAATCAGTGCATTTTAAATACCTTGTTTGTTCTTTGTGATTTCATTATGGCTGCCTTGGTTGGCCAAAGGACTGTTTTGATACCAGTGCCCACAGACCTGCCTTTTTGTTATTGTAGTTAATTTTAAAGTCACTGGAAACGTCTGTATAAAGTCAGGAAAACCACAGGTATTCCTGGAGGTGATCTTTATGCTTGATTTCTACAGCACTATGTTAATCTCATCTCTTTATTTTTTTTCTTCTGATTTCTTATTCCTTCTGATCTGGAGAAATATGGAGAAGATGCTCTGTAAATGTGTTTTTCCACGCTCATATGATTTTCCATTTTCAGCATCATCCCCAGCTGTGCATTGTACAATGAATAATTAATGTTGAATGGCGACCTTGAACCTCATAAAGCTGATTAGTAAGACAATGCATCTGGGAGAACAACTTTAGGACTGTGCTTGTAAAAGAATATCAAAACAGCTTAACACAGTAGGGAAAAGCCCCCTGGAGCCCTTTTAAAACCAATTGCCTACAAACACTTCTAAAAAGAACAACTCCGTAGTGGGGGGAGAAAAAAAAAAGTGTAAAAATCCTATGAAGTTCAGAAAATAAACCAGCTTTTATACTTAATTGTGACAGAGATATTTGCAGCTAAACACTGCATAACATCACAGAGAGAGGGTACAGTCAGCCAGAATAGAGCATTTTTGTCTTTTCTAGTGCAGATTGTTACGGCACAGTTGTTTTCTAGTTCACTGGATCCTAAACTCATTCATAAACAAGGACAGTTCAGGCTTTCCCTGCTACTTCAAAGCAGAAAATATTTGCCCTGGTTCTCTGTTGCAGAGACTGCTGGCAAACTGTTTATAAATCCAGGAAATTGTTATTTTTGCATGCTGGCAAAGCTGAGGATGGTGGAGATTTCAGAAGAAGTTCATGCTTGTGTTTTTCCTGAAAGAGAGTGAATGTGTAATTTTGAGAAAAGGATCTCTCTTTTTATTGTTATTTAATGACATTTGTCATTTGTTAGTGACAGGAGGCATTGGGTTTGTTATGGAAACATGGCATGGTCCAGTAGTGCCTTACAGCAGCAGCCTTAACTCAGGCAAATCTCTTAATTTTTCTTTTCTAACCCATTTTATAAGCCCTAAATCTGGAATACTTAATTCCTATATTAACTTTGTTTTTCTTCACAGCTCATTTAATCTGTTAATACTTGAAAGAATTTAGCAGTATCTTTCTGTTAAATGATTTGATCTAGTTCAAGAACTAAATTTCAGTTAACTATAAAAAGCTGTGTTTCACAACACTTTTGAAGATTTTTATTCCAATTTTGGATGATTCCAAAACAAAAATCTTTCAAAATTTCATGGTTTGGAAAACATCTGCTCCTCAGCCTTAGCCTATAAGTTATCAGCACTGCTCTCTTAGCAAACTGAATAAAAAGTCCTTACACCTTCAGGGCAATCAAAAGTATGCCCAGATTTGGGCTGAATTTGGCAAGTAGTTTGTCAGAGATGAGGATTAATTCCATAGCATCACTTAAATGTTTGTAATATTCATGTCTTCATTTTAAAAATCACTAAAAATCACTAAAATAGTTAATCTGAAAATGGTGAAAAATGTAGATTTAGATCAATGTAATTCAAATTATTTTTACAGTATAGTGGATAACAGTTTAGTGTTGAATCACTTTTAGGTAGGCTTCCCTATTTTTACTGGATTGGTCTCATTATGGAGGTAAAGGCAGGTTGTGTTCTCTAAAACCATAGGAGTTCAACACTGCAGATCTACCAAATTTTTTTAAAAATGCTACAATTTTAAAACATGCTGAGTAATTTTCTCAGTTTCCCTATACTGTGGTTCAATTTAATGTGCTTCTTAATCACATTCAGCTCTACTTTATAAAATAAGTTTGCTGAAGCTACTATTGATTATCCAGAATTTTTTGGAGTGAATGGGTTTTTCTTGGTGTGAGTTTATTTTCTACAAACAGATTAAGATAAAATACTTTTAATCTTAATTTAAATATGAAGCACAAATTATCACACATTTGTCATGAAAACTAAATTGTATTTTGAAAGTTGTTTAACTTGTGTTTCTGCTTTTACTTTCATGGCAATGCCATTCAGAATTACTAAGGAGTCTCTGAAACACATGAAGATTCTGTTTGCCAAATATTTGAACATAAAGGAAATTAAATGACATTAAAACTTTTAATTTTGTTATGAACAGAGGAATCTATGGAAAGAGTTCTGTTCTTGGAAAGAAATAATTTTTGTTTGTAGTGTGGAAGTAGAAATGACCCTCAGAAGTGGGCAAGTTGTGCCTAAGCAATTTTTTCATCCTCTTTGCTTTCTGTGACACAACAGAGAGAGTGCAGGGTATTGAGGACTTGCATCTGTTTTTCTGACACCTGCCAGCCCTTCAGATTAATTCTGTTGTGTGATGAACATGGGATAAATGCATGGGGAATAGGTAGGGTGAAATTCCCCTGTGCTGCTCCAATTCCATTGTAAGGTTTGAGCAAAGATTAGAGAGGATTGGTGGCCCTCTTACCCCACATGAGTGGGCTGAGTTTATTCTGCTTGAATGTGGACCTGCACACCCTTTTTTATTGTGTTGCTTTTTGGTGTCTTTCCCTGCCCCCAAATACTGCACTATCAGCCAAGAATAACTCAAGGCTGAATTCAGCACTGCTTTTAAATGTTTTCAAAACATTACAGGAATGTATCTGATGTTTTTTCATTCGAGATGCAATTTTCATTTTTTTAAGGTACTTAGTAAAGCTAAGAACTCCTTGAATGCAGCAAAGTGCTGGTGGTGGAGCAGAAGAGAGCAAAGGTTCTGAACCCAAACCAAGATGCTGGGCTGCAGGAGAGGCTGCCTGGCAGCAATTTGGGTTCAGGTCTCTCAGCTTCCAGAGACCTCTTTGGTCTGATCCACCTGTATTGACAAAAATCTCACAAATATCAGAGAACTTTGGCTTCTCCTGCCCTGAACTTTGTGTATTTACTAGCACTCGTCACCTCTATTTTCTTATTAATTGACTCCTTTTCATACATGTGATTTATTCATGGATAATGAACATTATGTACATGTGTGAGAATGGGCAACAGTTTCACCTTGTAATTTAATAGGTGACAACGTATGTAACTTTATTTTCATTTTTACTACTGCTTTTTTGAAGGCTTTCAGCATCCCAGTATCTGAGAGTTGAAGTGCAAGAGGAATATGTTGTAGTTTGCAGCCTTCTCCAAGCCCTCTGCATCAATTCTCTCATTTTTCAGTCTCTCAGCTTGAACCAGTAGTCATCCTCTGTGGGTAAAGATGATGAAAACAGGGACTGTGCTCTGGGGAAAAGCCCTAGGAAATCTGACAGTAAAATTATGGAGCAGGGAACTAACCTAGGTATGTCAGGCTTCATTAAATTTTAGAATCTGGATTGTTTGATAATGAGACAAGCACAGACCCTTATGATGGTGTTTGGTTGTGAATTATTTAGTGAGACCTGATCACGCTGCTTGTTTTCACTCAGATCATTAAGCAACTGTGAGATCACTGACAGCCTTGCCCTGGAACAGTTAGCTGTTTCAATTATCTCAGATGCAGTTTTATTCTGAAATGTTCAGATTCTTGAAATTAAACTGAAAGCTTAGATCCTACCATTTGCCACCTGAGCGAAGCAGGAAATTCTGTGGTTATGGACTCTACTGTGTTTTGTGGGGTTTTTTTTCACAGTAATTGATTGCCATCACAACCTGGATCATTAAGAGCAGCTGATTCTGTGATGTTTCTGTCAGATTTTCTTTGTTGTCTTGGAAGATTGGTTTGGGATGAGTCACATGTCAGAGTCAACAGTCTGTTTATATTCTTGCATTGTTTCCAAACAGGCAGAAATGGAAATCAGTATTTGAAAGCTAATAGACAATAGATGTAGTATTCAATGTTAGAATGACCAAAATATTTCATTCCACATCGTTTGAGCTACTTGGTTGATTTCCCAAGATAAAAGATGAAAATCTCTCTAACTTCATAAAAGAGAAATTTCATCAGAAAGGTATTGTACACTTCAGTAGCTAATTCACAAAATTTGTGTAGTTCCCAGAGGAAAAGTTATAAATTAGTTTTGTACAGTGATATTGTACAAAACTGGGAAGAACAGTAGGGTATAAAACAAGGGTAGAAAAAATTGTTTCAACAATGTGAACTCATTACAAAATTTGTGCCATGCTGTGTTGGTTTTTTTCTGTCCCAAGAACATAATTTCCTTTACAAATTTTATTATGACTTTAACAATATTAGAGAAAAAAAAACCATATTCATTCTGTCTACATTGAGATGTGTTGCCTTTTTTCTTCTTTTACCTTTTATGTGCTCAGTTCTCATCTCCAGTTAACTACACTATCATTTAAAATAGAATTATACAATTTAGCTTTAATTAATGGGATAATGTTCACTTGTTTATAGTTTTATAGAACAATTGCAAAGCAGTGACTTGGAAGACTTCATCATGGAGCTACAGGAAGGAGCTTGGATACAGTGGAGGTGATTTGCCAAGTAGATGTATTATATACTGATGAATGCAGAGATAAAAATGCTCTTCTTTGCTGACAGCTAATGAAATGGACTTTGAGATTCATATCATTCTGACAAGGGAAATATTCAATGTATTTCTCTGCTGAAAGTCCCAGTCTTCCCTCTCAGCAATGCAAAGTGCAGGGAAATATCCAGGCAATGGGAGGTACTGAAACTACAGAGCAGCTTTTGTACTCCAAGTAAAAATAAAAGTGGGTTCTTTTCACAGCCCAGCCTGATGTATATGCTGGCAAAATAAATCAATTCTGGCCAGCTACAGATAGTTGGAATACTTTCCAGAGAACTCCATTTACCAGGAGCCCTGTAACTAACCCGACTATCAAAAGAGGGGTTTCCTATGAAACTGCATGGGACATGGGAAGCAAATTAATTTGTGGTTTTGTAGCAAAGGTTATCTGACAAAACACCATGCTGTCTTATTGCAAAAATCACTGCCCACTAAGTGAAAAAGGTTGGAAGAGATTGGCAAGGAGCATTTTGTGAGTATGAATGAACTTAACATGTGCCAGGCATGGGTAGGTAGAATGTGCCACTTAAGAAATTACTCTATTTCCCAAATAGAGTAATTCCCAAAGGCACCCAAACCTTCTTCACGTGCTCCCAGTGAGGAGAGGAGCCCGGTGTGTGTGGGTGAGTGGCCACAGAGAGCTGCCAGTCGTGGCCTTTCCCTCAGGCTGTGCACAGGGAAGGATCCCCCAGCAGCTGGCAGCACGGGGCTGGCCCCTGGCCGTAGCCATGGTGTGGAATTTCCCCGTGTTCAGAATATTTAGACAGCAGCACACTTACAAATGTGTCGTAAAATTGGACGCCTGCCGGGGGAGGCTCGGACCTCCTGGTTTACTTACTAAGCCCACGTTTCAATGGAGAAGTAAATTTGATTTTTCTCCCCCCTCGCTCTCTTCTCCTTTCTCTTTTCCCTCCTCCCCCACCCCTCCTTTGCTAAAGAGGCATCAGTGACTGGTGAGAAGAACTGACCAACTTGACCTCCTCTCCCACTGGTGGTCATGAGAATAATACAGGAGGAGGTCAGAGGTCAGCTTTTGAATACTCTTAGGAGCTAATTTATTACAAGGAGGGAGTTTCACATTGGCTGAATTATTTTCTTGAAGAGAAGACCACACTTGAGTTTGTTTATGCCTTGTGTTCATTGGGAGTTCTCTTTTGGAGCCTTTCTATGCACCTGTGCAGAGCACAATAAGAGCCCTTTTCTGCAGGGCGGAACAGCCGACAGCCAGAGGGAAAATGGGCTGGCCCGGAGCAGAACCTGCACTTCTTTGGTTACAGAATGTAGTCCAGAGGGGCTTTCCATTGTGATTCCCTCTCCCCACCCCCTTCTTGTGCCCTCGTCCTGCTGCTGGGTGTTTTTTGGCTGGTGGAACATGGAGGAGCTGGGATGGGGGAGGAGGGAAGGAAGAAGAGTGCATTTGCACAGACATCAAGCTGAGAAATAGAGGCTCAACTCCTTCAGGAATTAAGGGTCTGGCTTTCTTGGAAATCAGTGACAGAGCCATTTTCTCAATTCTTCCATTTGCTGTTGGGGTACAAGAAAATTACATATTCTGCTTGCATTTCTAGTCACCTTAGCTGCCTAGAGCACTGGGATACCTTATGACTTATGACTTTGGAAATTATTTGCCTAGATTTAAATGTCCTGGCTACACTTAATCTCTCTGCTGCTCGGCTACAGCCCAGCAACCTCCTCTCTATCATCCCTCTTGGTTTTGTACAGTGTCTGGTGATATCTCAAGCATCACTTGCCCTCAGACAGGGCAGCTGTGGCTGCATATTCTATTGAGGCTCTCATTATCTAGAAAATCTTGACCTGTTGCAGTGATTTTTGTTCTTACAAAGCAACCCCCCTCCTTTGTTTGCAGTTTAAAGAAGGTCTGTTGTGTGTTAGGAGGTGCTGTACATTAAGCTCTCTGTGCACTAAAATCTGTATGTTTGCCTGAATGTTCTACTGATTTAAATTTTTCCAGATTGTTGGGGAAAATCTCTGAAAGCCAAATTCATGTAAACAAAGCAACTTTCTTTTGAACACAGCGGGATTAGGAGGCTGAGCCTTCTGAGCACTTAAACCTGGGTTTGTTGGGGGAGTTTTACATATTCCACATTTTCAAGCACCAGGACTAGGTAAAGCTCAAGCTTTAAACGTGCTCATTAGCTTTGTCTGAGCAGGCAAGAGGTTGGAGCCACTCTGGGGGGGCTTGAGAAGGAATTATGTAGTTCCCAGAGCTGAAGTCAATTTTAAGGAAAACAGACTTGCTGCCTACAATAATTCTCCCTCCTTCCACCATTGGTGTTTTGTCTTAAATGTCAAGATATTTTGCCTGTTACAATATGGAGGGAGATTTACAGCCATTAGGCAGATATTGCTGGCAAATATTTATAAGTTATATGATGAAAAGCTCGTCTGCACACAGACACAAGAGCAGACAGAGTTCCCTTCCTGGGCCTTCCCAAGGCTGTCACAGGGGAACATCAGCTCCATGGTCCCCCAAGGTGACAACAAAGATTGAGGGGGTCACAGCCTGGGGTTTGGTGCTCATTTTGGAGTGCAGGCTGCTGCTCTCAGCCTTGAGGAGTTAGTTTAATACCACCTGAGGGTGCAGTGGGTTGCACAGCTGTGTGGGTGCCTGTCGCCAACAATAGAAAATCTTAGTGTGGGCAGAACAATATCACATTAGGAGTGATGATAAAACCACAGACCATAGTGATGAAGCTGAAAGGAAATAAGTACATTTTGGTGTAGAGCTAGGGGGAAGAAAAAAAACCAAAATAAATACCAGACATTTTTCCATGGTCTTCAAACATGTGGAGTCAGTGATGAGTTCCAAGACCAGAAAACAAGCAGCACCCTGGCAGAGGGGTGGACCCAGATATTCACACTTCCACCAGAGCATCTGAGCAGCATCCCCAGCCAAGTGCTTTTCATTGTGGCTACTCTGCCCCGTGGAACAGGAAGATATCTGGGAAATTGTGCTGAGAGGGAGCTGGAACTGAGTGCTCCCCGCTCCTGCCTCCTTCCATGCTGTGGCACTTGGCCTGCCCATGTTCCCCTGGTTTTGTCCTTTGAGTTTTGGGATCTGGAGGCCAGAAGCTGTCATCTCTCCCAGCTGCACTGTGTCCACAGTGCTCAGAGCAGTGTAAATGCAGGGATCTGCCAGATGAGGTTTTCACCTGTGACACAGGGGGGCTGGGCTGGGACTGCACTGTGATGGGCACTGACACACAAACCTTTATTCAAAGTGTGCCTCTGCTTCATTCTTTATGTTCTCTGCTGGTTTCACTGTGCCAGGGGTTGGCTTTGCTGTGCTCACAAGAGCCTTGTTCACAGGGGTTTTACTGATACAGCAGAATCAGGGAAAGCAGAGCTGAGCCAACCTGTTGGCATTGAGCAAAAATGTCACTGTCACTGCTGCTGGGGGGCTGGCATGGCCTGGGGATTTTCAGGATGGATTGGACTGGATTGGACTGGATTGGATTGGATTGGATTGGATTGGATTGGATTGGATTGGACTGGATTGGATTGGACTGGATTGGATTGGATTGGACTGGCCACACGCCAGACTTCTCCTGTTGACTTCCCAGAGGAGGGAATTTCTACACCCACGGAGTTCAACGGCCAAAGCAACACCATGTTCGTAGTTTATTTGATATATATCAATTTTGCTGAGTGATGCAGGGCTTTTGTTGCTGCTCACACCTGGTGGAGCCTGGCCAGTTTCAAAGTGGTCATGTCCAGTGGTCATATCCAAATGATATCTAAAGCTTCAGCTGCTTCCTCAGAGTTGTCAAACAAGGATTTTACCTTTTGTTTCAGATTTGATCAGCAAGGGCTTATGTTCAAATGTGCTTCTTGCTTTTGAATTTCTTAACAATACAAAGAGCAGTCTCAATAAATCCAGAAGTTCGAAATTAAATTTGTTGCAGTTTATGTAAGTGTTAATATATGAAAGCTCTGGTTCTATACAGAATTAAAGCTGGTTTTTAATTCAATTAACTAACCATCAAATGATTACATACACAATCTCAGGAGCATACTTAACTTTTTATTTATTCATGTGTAAAAGCTCTCTGCTTTATTCCCTCTGGGAAAAACTTTATTTCTTTTCCTACTCTTTCCTACACTTCAGCAACTTGAATTAAGCGATAATGAATATTCAGTAAGGATAATGATCTGTGAGTTTTTTTCTTGTATATGTTAGTGATACTGAGAGTCTGTATGGATCACTCAGACTTTTTCTCTTTTCATTTACCTTGTATTCCACTCTAGGAAATCTTGATTTCTAGGAATGAACTTTCATTTCATGACTGATAACTTCTTTTTGTGTCCCAGCATCATGTTGTTTTGCTGAAGCACTGTGATAGACAGTAAGGTTCTTCATATCTGTTCTACTTTGAAAGGTCACATTCTCTGTTTTGATTTATAACATCTTACCTAATTTTTCAGATAGGCAATCTGCCAGATTGAAAATTGAGAGATTAAAGATTTTTATGATGGCTGAAAGCTGTGTAAAGAGTAAACACAGTGGTTTTATAGTGGATCATCTACCCTATATAACCAGAAAAGCTCTAATTTACACTTATAAATGATAGCCCGAGGTGATAATTAAATTATTCTTCTTGGAATTTGGTTCTGTCACAAATATGTGATGTCACACCACCTTGTTCTCAAACTAAACATTCATAATATTTGACAACCTATAAAAGGTAGCTATTGATACATCTATTTTTGTTGTTTGGGGATTTTTTAAAAATTCTTGTCAAGTCTGCTTTTTGTAGATTCATTTTAAACCCAGCTTATTGAGTAGGTTTTTTGTTAATTTACTAATTCTAAAACTTTTAGAAGAGAGGGTTCTGCATGAGCAAACACTTTGTGTACATACAACACTTTGTGTGCATACAGTCACCCACCCTGTAAAAAAAATTACCCTTTTCTAAGGGAAAAAGTTTCATTTCTGCAATAAAAACTGGAATAGTTTGATGATTGTATCTTGTCTGGAGAGCTGCTGGTTGCTTAGCTGGTGTGCTCCTGGGTTGTGTGCTGAAAATACCCCAGTTCTGGCAGGGGCAGCTGAAATTAAGGCTTTCAGTGGGTGAAGGCTGTTTGCAGGATCTCCTGCTGAGCCTGCTAAGACAGATATTGTGGGGTAATTTCTGGAGTTTTGCCAGTTGCAAACAGGGGGCCCCACCAAGCCTATTAAGGTAGGAATGAGGTTGGAATGCCACACTTTGCTACGCTCTGTTTTCCACTGTCCCTGCTCTGCTGACCACCAAAGTAAAAATAAATTAGGGGATTTTTTTTTTTGTATAATGTCTGCCATCCCTTATTACATGTTGTAATTTATAAATAGTTCATCTGATTAACTGTGATTTTATTTATTTTTCTTAGTCCGGAATAGAATAATAAATACTTTCTCATCGACCTCCCTCCTTGTCTCTGTAAGTAGCAGGACAAGATGACATACATCCCCTTTATTTTGTTATAATGCCATAAATCTTTATTGGCCTTTTGCTGATGTTGTTTAGGAGGATCAAAATCAAAATGCAGCTTTTACATACTATTTTAATGTTTTAAAGAATGTTGTCATTTAAAAGTCCTGTCAATCTAGCTCATTTATGGTTCACTAAAGTGTTGTGTATCAGTTCTCAGGCCTCAGCTACTCATTGTGAGACTGATTTTCTTGTATGGTGGAAAGTGTGGCTTAGGACAGAAACAGAGTTGTTGCCTTAAAATTGAGAAAAGCTACTGCCTTGCCATAATATTTGCTGAAGGCCAGGCAATTTGGAGTTTGGGTGTACAATTAAGAGGTTTTCTTAAGAGTGGATTTATTAAATCAATAACTTTATGGATCTGAAACAGATTCCTTGCAACATAGCATAAAGCATGAGATGCAGAAATTTGGAAAGGAATGGTTTGGGTGGGATTTTTGGGGGTGGGGGGCAGTGTTTGGGGTTTTTTTGTGCAGGTTGTTCATCTTGGAATAATTTAGCATTAAAGTACTCTACTGTATGTTGCACACAGATGTGGTTTAACACACAAACAGAATGGCCTATTGCTCTTTTCTTCAAGGTTTCAGAGCTGGATTTTATAGTTTTTGGCAGTCTGTGCCTAGAAGTCTCAAAATTTTTCTATAAGCAATATCTTGTGGCCATAAATTATCGCAACCATTTTAGGTTTGTAAAAAGCCTACATAAATCTCCCTGTAAGCACAACAATAAAAAGTGCAAATGTGTTTAGTAATGTTTCTTGGGTCACCATTGCTCTGAGTTGTGTGTAACAGTACCCTAAAAACTACAACTGGAAGCCTATCTTATTACCTATTTGTTAACTCCCACCATAACATACTGCAGTAATAAAATCACTAAGCTGTGCTGTTTATTGCCCTTTTGATATGTGGCAACATAAGTGGACCACAGGCACTCTAAGATAAAACAGGAGGAGGCTGTTTTTCAATATTAATAGTGCAGATGTCAGATCTTTGCCTCCTTGGAGCCAACAAACCAAGTTTGATTGTTGTGGGCTTTCTGGGTAGTTGATTTCATGCAACTTCTGGGTTCCTTATTTGCTGGTAGAGAGAGAGCATTGCTCAACACATGGCTGGCATCACTCTCTGTCATTCTGAGAGAACATTATCTAAATGACTGAACTGTTATTGGAAACATCCCTTCAAGTTCAGCTGTACTCTGTGCTTTATAAACCTATAGGAAAACATGGTTCTTGCTTCAAAGAGCTCATAATGAGGTTCAAAATCATGCCCACCACATCAAAAGAGAGATACAGGACAGGAGGGAGGGAAGATGGGGAGAACTGAGGTGCTTTTGTCCAGTGGGGCAGAATCAGGCCTGTAACTCCTCACTGGTCTAAGCAGCTCAGTGGAAGGGTTTTAATTGTGGCTGTTCCAGCCAGTCCCCTTTCCCAAGAGTGTGTCCCAGTTTGCAGCAGGACTTGATCTGAATCCAAACCCTGCTCTGCTTCCTCAGCAGGGCTGTGACCCAGATCCACCAGCAGCTCAACAGCTGCAGAGCACCCACTGCTGCTGGAGGGAGTGCCCAAAGCCAATCTGGAGGGGCAAAAGTTGGATAAGATTTCTGCTGTGCACCTGATCTCCTGCAATTACACTGGCAATAATTTAATAATAACCTGCCATGTGCATTTTTGCACCCAGTTCTCTAATTGCCCCATGACTTTACATAAATGTTGAGAAGATTATGTCAACGTTTACCCAAAGGATTCCTATTTTTCACATGGTCAGTGCAAAAGATGTAACATTGTGTTGTTCACTTAGTGGTGGTGCTGGTGTGTCCTTGCCAGATATTTGACAGACTGGAGGATTGAGTGAATCTTTAATGTATCTTGGCTTTTAATACAGATAAAAAATACATAAATCAGGTTGACTTGAAGGAAGAGAGAACTCTGGAACACTGGAGAAGGTGCAGTGGGGCTGTTGGCTAGAAAAATATGGGATTTCTTTTTTTTTCTTTTTTTTCTTTTTTTTTCTTTTTTTTTTGCTGAGTAGGGACTATTATTCTGTATGACTGTGGGAAACTGAGTTGCAAGTTTCTCCACCATAATTGGCAGGGCAGGCAGCTCAACCTGGCTCTCCCATTACATAGTCAGTAAATGACAAAGCAGGTATGGTATTAAAGGGGTCCCATCCTCATTTTTATCAGAGAATTCTTCTCAAGACTGAGAAACTTCCCGTATCAAAGCTGTTGAGAGCCTGCCCTTTGGGGATTTTTGTTTTCAGCTCATGATGGTTTCTCACAAAACCACTGAAAAATGTGGATTTGGAAGCTCTGTTCCAGAGGTGATGATGGGGGAGGATAGGCAGTATATATATACACCATAGATACATCTCAGAGTAGAAAAAACATCATCCTACATAGCTCACAGAAACCTTATTTTCCTCTGTCTCTGGAGGCTGCACACCCTGGAGTAAATGATGTAGTTTAAAATTGGTGTAAAGTAGAGCTCAGTGAGGCAGAGCTCAGTATTAGCTCAACTGTCCATTTGTCCTACTGGCCACAGAAGTTTTCCCTGTGCTCCCAACACCCTCATATTTCTTTTTCCTTGACCTGCATGCTAAAAGCCTCATGTTATGAGTGTCCCTTTAAAGGCAGCTCAGACCTGAGCCTGTTCTGGTTGGATTTGCTGTGTTCTCACTGGCAGATGATCTTTCATCCCTGTCTGTGTTCCAGTGCTTCTGAAACTGCAGTTGCTGCAATACTGCTCAGTAGTAGCAGGCCTGGAGTAGGGCTGTTCAGACAGCTCAAAACCTTCCCAACTCTTATATGAACACTTCACTGACTCCTGAAATATTTTGTAAGAAATGTGTATTGCAGGAGCTTTTCAGATGTTCTAATCATTTCTAATGTAGAAGGTTACTCGATGCTGATAATTGTCTTGCAAAAAGATAAAATTGCCAAGCCTTCTGATTGCTATCAGCTTGTAGCTGTTTTATCCCACAATTGGATTTGAAAAATGCTGGAGGAGTACAAGACAGCCAGCAATTTTAGTGCACAGCCAGTTTCTGTCTGTGTGTTGAAGTGAAAGCTCTGTCTGTCCTGTAGCTCTGTCCTGCCCAGGTCGAGATTTGGCCATTCAGTGTGAGAGTTTGAGGGTCAAATTCAGCTATTGCCATATAATAGTGCCACAAACCCCAGGTGTCACATTTTTGACTAAAAAGAGAATTAAAACTCATCCTTCCATTCTCTTGCCCTTTGCTCTGACTGTGACTAACCTTTGTCATTTCTAAGTAAAAAAGAAGATAATTCCCTACTTTCCACTACTCCTCGAAACAGAGAAAGAAAAGTCATGCCTGGGAGTGGCTGGCAAGAGGAAAAAAGGGAGTTTGGATCTGTTTAAAACAGACCTTTAAATCAATGTGCACCTCAAAAGATGCAGAGGGCGCTCAGACACCAAAGGAATAATCAGTGCATTGAGCTGCTCTGCTTCAGTTTGTGACTCTGTGAAACCTCTTGCATCCTGTAGTTAAAATTATTAACCAATTACACCTTCAAGTGAACGTGTCTAAAGGCTTGTTTGCACTTTGGAGGGTGGTTTTTATTGTTTTTAGGAGAATGACAGCTACTCAAGGGGATACGTATTGTAATGTGCTTTTTAAACTCTAGAAATGGCAATAATTGAATTTTGTTTGCAGGAGGAAAGACAGCAGCCATTATATACCAAACATTTTCCTTTTTTTTGGTATAATGTGTCTAAAATTATGACAGTGTTATGCTTGTAAATTTAAATTGTTTCTTTTTTATTTAAAGGTAAATTTTATATTTATATTTATATATCCTTTTATATTTAAAGGTAAATAAGTTTGTGCACTTGGATACCTAAACCCAAAACACGGCTCTAGTATTAGTGTGTGGCCTAAGATTTCCTGATGACTGTCTGCAGTATCTCAACATTCCCATGTAATAATCAGAACTGTCTCTCTTCTCTTAAACTTAGGCTTCAAAACCTGGCTTGAGGAAAACAGAGGTATCTTGGCTTTCTTATTTTTTTCTCTCATATATTTATTTAAGCCAGATTTTCAGACATGATCAGCATCCAACACTATGAAATCTGTTCTTTTCTGCTCACTAGGCATGGAAGTGTAAGATTTAACTTTTTCCAACTCCAGTTATCTGTGCTGAGTTTCTTCTTTTGCTGTTTGTCAGCTGTTTTGACAATCTTCTCTTGACTATGCCTGCCTAGTGATGGTGTATGGAATAATACCTGCAGTGGAGAGGCACTCTCCTTTTCATTTTTTAAAATGTTTATAGTTCTGCAAAATGTTTTCAGTTAGGTCAAAACTATCCATTTGTATTGCTGTGTGGAAGAAGTGTTTTCTCCAAACTTAAATCGGTTTATATTTGTTTTTCTGGCTAAGAAAATTATTTTTTCATATGATGCAGACACATAAAAACACATACATAGTGTATTTTAAGTTGTAGTGTAGTTGAAATGGGAAATAATGAGGATGATGATGGTACTAGTTTGATCTCCACCCAGAGGATTTGGGGTTTTTGAAGGGTCATAATCCCTAGCCATACATCTCAAGAAAATCTGTTTTGGTGTGACTACATTACAGGGGTTTGATGAAAACAGTTTGTGCAGGCACACCAGCCTTTTTTATGCTTTTCCACTCTTTGATCTTCCTCTTTGCAAGGATCACTCACCATTCCATTCATCCTGTGCATATAAGAAAGCAGAGTTGGTTTCCATTTGTGTTGGTTGAGCTGAGAGATGGTCTGCAAGAGGAGAGTTTGTGGGTTTGTGCTCTGCAGCCCCTGTCTGTGTATTCTAGTTCCTAACAGTTATTTCATAGCTTTTCCAGAAGCTGTAATAAGTTATTGCCTAAATGAATATTCCATATTTGTGGCATGTGAAGGCATGAGCAAAAGGCATTACTCTAATTCAGCTCTCGTGTCGTGGTTGAGCTGTGCCGGTCACGTTTTCATGGTTTCCCAAGGAGAGGAAGGTTGTGAGATCATCCCTGGTGTCTCTGCTTTTGGCAGGTTCCTCCCTTCCTCCCTCTTTCTTCTCCCTTTGTCTTCACCAATAACTTTTGAAGCCCCTGGCTGAGTTCAGTCTCATTTTCTAGAGCAGAAGTCTGAAATTTATTAAATTCCTTGAGCTGTAATGAATACTGGCATTCAGGTAAGGCAGAGACACTCCAAGGAGTTGTCCACAGAGGAAAAAGCTTCCAGTGTAAGATGGAGCCCATGGTAGAGTGCAGATAATCAGCACAGGGGCAGCTCTAAACAAAGACATTGTCTCATGAGCCCTGCTGTTTGCAGATATGTTTGGGTTTGGGCTGCTAAATGTTGTGTTTTATGTCAGGATTAATCACAGAAGTGCTGCTGCATGGGAAATTCATGGGAACGTTTTGCAGTCAGATGTGAATTTGTTTTCCTTGCCTGTTTGCACACTTGTGTGTGTGTGACACCAGCCTCCTGGGGGACACACACACTCCTCATCAGCCTTTGGGGCTGGCCTTTCCCAGCTCAGCTCTCCACTGTCCCTGCTTCTGTCCCTGCTTACAAATTTAAAGGTATACTAACATGAAAAAAAGATGTTTTATACAAACCTGTGTAGTGACTCTGTTGCAAAGGTGAAGCAGTTTGACTGTGAAAGCCTCTTGGAGTGAAACTCTGGTAGCAAATATTCCTGCAATCCAAACCCATCCTCTGCAGATATTTTGTGCTGCATTTTCCTCTTTTCTTGCTGATGGGAGGAAAATTTGCCTCTTCTCCTGTGCAAGTCACTGATAAGGCTCTGGGTGATTCTGTGTCAAGCACAGCCCTGGCATGGAGGAAAATCTTTTCCCACTTGTGACTGTCAGGATTCTAGGAACTGGTGGCTGTATCCAGGCTGGCCCCACAGACACCCCTCAGGCTCTCTGCAGTAGCCATGTGCCCAGAGATTTTCAATATCCTGCACCATGGACACCCAGAGCTAGTCAGGATGGTGACAGTATGTAAAGCAAAGGAGGGAAAAATATAGATTTGAAATAGGAACAAGATTGGACATGTTTACATGGTTTTCAAAGGCCCATACCAAGGGTTGTCTCCCAAGGCAGGATTCAACAGTAAAAACAACTGTATGTATTTATATACATCAGTATATGTGTATTCATGTTACATTTTAAAAATTTTAATTAACAGGCTACACAGAATACTTTAATTGTCACAGCCCAGTATTGATATTTTCTCTCTCATGTTGTGTGTACATGACCAAACTGTAAAAAAAACAAAGGCCTGACTATGTGGGGATGACTCACCAGCAGCTGATCTCAGCAGCTCTGCAGTCTGGGTTTTATCTTTGAGTTCAAGGAGGATTTTTATGCACAGAGCTGTACTTCTTGATATTTAATATTTCAGGTCTCATTCCCACTGACAGTCTGGAGCAGACGGGGTCATGACTTAACTTGTCCATGAAGTAAATAGAACATTCTTGATGCCACAAAGATAAGTCATATTCATTACAAAGACCACATTAAAGACACATACTTGAATAGGCTTGTGCTTGGAAACCAGGGCAGGCCAGATTGATAATTGGTTTTGTGTTATCAATTCAGTCCCTGCACACATCAGCACAATGATTAGAGCTGGTTGATAACTGAGTAACAGATTTTGCTTTTTATGTGTTTCAGAACACATTAAATAGTTTAGAATCCTGTAGGGACATATTTAATGAATTATGAAACATCCTAGCAAAAATAAAAAAGACATCTATTTTCCTGACAAAGTGATACCTTGGAGAGACTGAAAAAAACCACTGTTTGTTTAATTTTGCTGCTTATTTCAAATTGGTTGCAATTAGGAGTACATTCTTTAACTGCCTGGCTGCAGTTTCCAGAGTGTGTATGGAATAGGTGCACAAGAAATCTGTTTGCACGTTGAACTTCTGCACTTGACTCATTCAGGGGGGGATTTGGTTACCCCAGTGAAGTATCTGCTGTCATTTGAGACACCAGGGTCTCCCACCTGGCTCCTGGCTGTGATTTCTGAGGGGTGCAAGTCCCCAATCAATCTTTCCTCCTGCCTGAAGCCCTGGGCAAACATTTCAGATGTGGAGCAGTGTCTCAAGAGGCTCCAGTGCTTGCACACAAACAGGTCACATCACACCTGACTGACTTTGCCAGCTGGAAAATACTTATAAAGAGGAGCTGTGTGTACAATAACGTTAATATACAGATTTTTCCCACCTTAATGTTAATCCCAGGAAGAACAGCACTTGTGTGTCAGGTGCTAACATCTTTAAGTAGTGTAGCACTGCCAGTTTTGTCCCGTGGAACAAGATATGTGCAGCAGAGAGAGCAAAGCCCAGCCCAGGAATGTGTGTAAGTGAAGTTTGTGCCCCCAGGGAGGTGTGTGGACTCCTGCAAAGGGGAATAATGTGGGGCAGCATCCTGCGGAGGGAATAATGGCACTGCTGATAGAAACACGGGGCTGTCCAGCCTCTGTGTCCATCTGTGGGCAGTAACAGATGCTTTGAGATTGTAATCACAGCAGGGCAGACTGTACACATGCAAAAGTCCTCTCTGGAATTCTGAATCCTTCAGGAATGTGTCCAGTTGCTCTGAAGTCACAGTCAGTTTTAAAATTGTTATTCCATTTAGTCACTCAATAACACTATCTACTTTGTCACCAATAAATAAACATCACTGGCCTCCTCATGATCTCAGAAGGGTAGTGTAGCATTGTTCTCATTTCTAGTTTCATCTTTTGGTTTTAGACCTACAAACAATTCATAATGTTTTACCCCAGAATTTTGGGTTGGTATTTTTCAATTCAACCTCAGACATGGGACTAGTCTAATTTTTCAATGCTTAAAAAAAAAAAAAAGCAGTATTTTATATTTCTTTGTGAAAGGCCAAGTGTCTAAAAAACTCTGGAAAGATTTCAAAGTTTTCAGTCTCTTTTTTTACCTTATTCATTCACTATTTTATACCCAAACAAAATCATAAAATGCTGCCTCAAAATCTCTGAGTCCTAAATAATTTCTGTGCATGGTAGCTCATCTGTTGCTGTTGTTGTTGCTTTTATGGTGGAGTTTTGTCTACTTCAGATGTTTTCACTTTAGAGCCTTCCACCTAATGTCCTTTTCCCCCATCCTTCTTGACAGAAGTGAAGGGAAAGGGTAGGGCAATTCTCCATCTCTTTGGAAATACTTTGGCCTTCAGCATGCAGTATTGGCTTAGCACTTGATTAAACCCCCTGATTTTAGACAGGAAAACATTCTGAGGTTTCTGGTAAACTTCTGAGTAATTGTGGGTCATTATGAGAGTTAAAAATTACTCTTGGTCTGTAGTTTGTGCTGAATTTGTAGCATTATTTTCTTCTCCCATGACACTCAGCAATAAAAACCTCTGCACAGCAACAATTGCAATGTCCCTTTATTGCCACTTATTCTGAATTTAAAATTAATGTATATGTCATGTTTTTATAGTCAGGTAGCAGCTTTTTTTGCCCTCAAACCATATTCCATGGAAGATTTTTTTGTCTGGTCATTTCTTTGTTGTAGTTGTTTTGGGGTTTTTTTGTTTTATTTCCCTGTAAATAAACATTTGGCAAATGGTCTGTCAGTAGTCTTTCCCCAGCAAACTTTAGGAAAAGTTTGCCTGAGCATGCCACAGTATTTAGTAATCAGATATGCATAAATAAATAATTCTTCCCTTTTTTGTAATTCGTGGAATTGTGACGTAATAAGTGACGTACAGGTTTTGTTAGCCATGTTTAGATAACTTCAACGTAACACATTTAAATAATTAACTCCCAATTTTAATTGAGATCTAAACATTTGGTAGGAGAATATCCTAAGTAGCATTAGCTGCTGTCCACAGGCATGGATGTGTAACTTCCCTGCAGGGAAACCCAAGCAGGCAACGTAGAGATTGCTCACTTTCCTTTTGCTCTCCTTTCTTTTCTTCTTACATGTTGGTGAGGAGCAGGATTCTTCTAAGCAGTTTCAAATTCCAGGTTGTTTAATTATGGAAGGCTGAACAAACTCAGGATTTTACCAGGCTGATTTGTTTTTTGCTTCAGTGCTATTCAACAGAAGTTGCTGCCCTGCACAGGCATTATAAATGTGAAGATAAAAGGTTTGTGTTTGCTTTGTTGAAAGTTGTTTAATTTTTAGATGTTCCTGGATTTTTGGACTCCCCATCTTTGTGTTACTGACTCTGTCTTCATTTAGTTAAGCTAAAAATCCAGATGATTTAACTAAAAGTTAAAATATTTAGTGCTGGTTCCCTGTGTGTATGGAATCTCCTGGCTGCTTGGCTCCAGCATGTTCTACAAATGGGAGTCCTTGGTGCAAATCAGTTGGTTGTATTTGACCTCACTGACAGTAAGAAGAAACAAAAAGGTATTGATAGAATAAAATGCTTGAATGTAATTAAATAGTTTTATAAGACGGAAGTTTAATTAGTTAAAACCACTATCTAAAATGTCATGATATAATGGTATTTGTTGGGTTATCTCCTCAGAGTTCCCTCAGGGCTCTCCCAGAGATTCTTTTTCCAGATATACTCTAGGCAATTTTTTTGTAAATTACTCTTAGCCAAACTCTTACACAAACTCAGAAAACCTTTTGACTATTGATCTTTTGACTATTGATCTTTTAAGATCTTTAGATCTTAAAAGTTACCACTTGAAATTTTTCAGCTGTGTGCAGATGGTTTACAAAATCTAAAGGAGGATGTAGAGAAGTAAAATTCTTATTCACTGATTTTGTGAATCTATGTACAGATAGAAAAAAGCTTTTTTTAAAAGTAGACTTTTAAAAAAGTAGACTTTTAAAAGTAGACTTTTAAAATGTGTCTTCTACAAAATGAAGTCCCAGTCCACTCTTCTGACTGGAGATTTGCTCTTCCCCACAGCTCAGTGTCCATTAAGATACACTCTTCAGTGTGCTTGTAAAAGAAAACCACTTCTAGGTGTGAAAAAGAAATGGTGTCTCAGGGATCAGACATAATTTACCTTCTGAAGGTGCACAGGGACCTCGAGCACTGAATGAGCAGAGGGGCAGCAGTGGAGGATGTGCTGTGGCTGCTCTGCTCAGCTCAGCTCTGCTCAGACTTCTCAATTCTGAGCCAATTCCATGACATCTTCCATGGCCCAAGCTGCCTTGGGCTTCAGTCTTTGTGCAGTCACTCAAGAGAAGTAGCCAAGACCTTAAACCTCTCCTTTCCTTCAGCCACAGGGCTGCTTGGGAGTCTGGACACTGTGCTGGGCTCATTCTTGCTGTCCTATGTTTAAGCACACCCAAGGAGCCTGTAAATATTGGAACAAGTACAGGTAATGTGTCTGAACTCCTGATTTCCTTGTTCAGAGTGAGCTGGGTTGCTGTAGGGGTTGTTTTTGTCCTTTTCACCCATTCATATGCAGCAGGGCTGGACAAGGCAGGCTTTGATGTTGCCTGCATGCAGATCAAACCACATGCTTGGTCCAGAGAGTGTTTGTTTGTCTGATGAGGGAAGGCTTATTTTTTCAGATATCTGTGTGTGGGTTTTTTGGACACTGAAATCTTTATTTTTCTCTAATGCATGAACAGATAGGTTAAATCCCAGCCCATGTATAAATTGTCATGGGTGTGAGCCATCAAGACCTATGTGGGGGATTATTTTGTAAACAAACTTGCAAAATCAAAAGGTAAATTCCACTGGGAAAGTTAAA
Source organism: Cisticola juncidis (assembly GCA_013400215.1). Lineage (NCBI taxonomy): Eukaryota > Metazoa > Chordata > Aves > Passeriformes > Cisticolidae > Cisticola > Cisticola juncidis. Next base: position 948,556 of record VXBR01001841.1, on the reverse strand, counting down.
ATAATAATGGAGTTTTTTTGCCTCAGTTTTCCTGGAACTGCAGTTGTGTCTGTGTGGTATCACTTTCTAAACCTAATTTCAAGTGTAATGCCATGGAGAATGCTCATAGACACTGTTCTGAAGTGATTTATCCTCTAAATCACGGCTGTCTTACTGCCTGCCTTCATCTGAGCCTAAAAGTATAAATGAACTCCAAGGCTTTGATCTGGAAGGTTCAAAACTCAAAGGAGATTTTCCAGGGCTTTGAAGTTGAGCTCTAGAGGGGACAATGCACTGTGCACTTATTCACTGGGGGAGTGCTGTCATCAGACAGCCAAGACTTCACCAGTGTAAATTCATTACAGTGTTTGATGTAGCATTATTACATTAGTATTCATTTTGGGTTAGAGTCAGAAAAAAAAAAAAAAAAAAAAAAGGAAAAGGAGCTTTTTTTGCTTTTTGGCTCCATTTGTAAATTAAAATATTAATTTATGACAGAATTTTACATAGTTTTTTTAAAAAGTGTCTCCCAGTGTCACCCTTTTCATAATTAAATAAACTTCTGAGAAACTGCTCGGAGGGATTCTTACCTCTATCAGCAGTTTTCACTAAATGACAACAGGCAAGGAAAAATTGATGTGGACTTTTAACAGGGCTTGCAGGAGGTGCAAAGTGCCTTGCTGAGCACACCTTCACTGTTAAATCAGCAGGCACTGAAGGTATCTCTGGATCTTAAAATATCAGAATATCAGAGTAGGATACAAAAATAAATAACACGATGTGAGTGTTCCCAGATAACTTGAGAAACACATTTTGGTTATTCTGTAAAGAAAAAAAAAAGTTGTTTTAGTTTTTAGTCTCTGCCTTTTCAGTTTAGCTGTGTGGCACTTTGTTGGTAAAAACCATTTGATTAAAACCACTCTCTTTTCTGGACCAGATTAAAATAGAAGATTTTGTAGATAAAAGGCTTGTAGGTTTATCTTTTCTGCTACCTGCTCCTGAGGAGCTGCAAGCCCCTTTCTGTAATTTCATGGTCCTTTTGTTGGGAATGAGTATCCTGAGGCTGGGACAATGGCATGCTGGCACTGGCTGCTTCAATAAAGACTGGATTATGATGAGGAGGATTTCTTCCCCCCCTGGCTGTCCTTGTCAATTGGGATGATAACTAAACCAAGTCAGCTGGCACATTCATCTGGGTATTTCAGTTGACTGTGTCCCACCCCTTGCTCAGAAGTCAGCTCTTCTCCAGCATTTATAGCTGACAAATACTTCATGAAAATCATAGATTTTATTCTCGGCTCACCCAACAATTAAAAAGTTTGCCTGGGCTGATTTAGAGATCACTATTCCTTATTATGGAACAGATTCCTGGAGTTTTTTTACATGCAGTAGTTTCCTAGGCTTTTTTAATCCTGCCTTGCCAATTCTTTGCTTGCTCCCAGGTGCAGTATAGTGTAATAGGTCAAATACAATCCTTTAGTTCCTGCTGCATGAGGATTTGTATCGTAGCCATGACGTTCCTGCCTGGGAACTGGGCTGCATCCTTGGCTGGCTTCTGCTACTGACCTTACTGGGAGCAAAGGGTTGTCAGCTCTCACCAGAAAAATAACTGCTTTTGAGAATCTGTGGTGCATTTTCCTGCCATTTCAGGGACACATGGAAATCCAGAAGGAAGAATATTATTCCTGTCTGGTATTTCACTCCCTTATTTGCAGCTTTGCTTACCTGTCCCACAGAGTGAGTGAATTTAAACCTTATTGGCCACTGCATTCACTGTAATTCCATACATATCTTACAACAATAACACAAGCAGTGGACACAGATGTGATCAGATTAAGGAATCAGCTACTAGTGAGTAGGTGCTTAAGCATTATAATTCTTTAAAAATATGATCTCATTACAGCACTTTCTGAGCATGCAAATGGAAAGTTAAACAGGAAGATGCACCCCAGAATCCTTTAACCCACAAATCTAGACTAGATCTAGCCAGAGGTAGAAATTGAACATGCCCATAATACCTGTCAGTTCCCCCGCAGAAAATCTCTTTACAAAGCTAATCCTTTTTTCTTCCCTATATGCTAAGGTAAATACACTATAGTGGGATGTAGAACACTTCTCCTAACACCTTCATCACTGGAAAGTGATTGAATTTTCAGTTTAACCTGTTTGTGGCCTGAAGTTTAGCTGGATGTTCATAATGTTGAGAAGAGCTCAAGGAAAGGTTTCCTCAGCATTTTTCAGGACTTTGATGTTGCTTAGAACATTGGGTCAGATGCAGAACACTGGTGTAAAAGTTTATGTTATGTTTATGTTATGTTCAAAAATCCTTCTTGTGGCATTTTCTTTTATTTTAGCAGTGATGAAGTCTGGGAAAGATCTGTCTGTGCTAATCACACACTATGTGTCCCCACCAGTGTTTGTCACTCTATTTTTACACAGACAGTCAAATGATAAGTGGTGTCTCATGGGTGGAATTTTTGTTTTGCTCCAGTTCTCCTGGCTTTCTCCAAGTTTAACCATGTCTCTATACAATGTTTGTGGTAGATTCCATCAGCAATGCATCTAGAACTTTCAGTCTAGTTTTGAGAAGTAGTAAAAAAAACAGCTGTCAAAGCCCTGCCTCCTAGTCCTGGTTCAAAACCCAAAAAGGTGTAAGTGTGTAGATAAATATCCAGGATATTATTATCACATGTTGCTATGTAATAGAATACTCTTTCTAAAGATTTTATTATCTGTCTTCTGTATGAGCTCTGGCTAGGAAGGAGGATGCTTACAGGGCTATATTTGATTCTCCCCAGGTTGTGAGTAAAAATTAAAACTAGGACTGGACCACTATGGGAGATCACTGTGGTTTAAGGCAGATGTACTGTGTTCCTCTGGAAATGATGAGAAAAATAAAGACAATTTAAGGGGAAAAAAAATTAAAAGAGGCTGTTTTAAATCATATCCCAGGAACCTTGCTGATTTGAGGATGAATGTGGTGATTTGGGAGCAAATTAGAGAAAAGTTTAATTGTTCAGTTGGCTGACTATCTTGCTAGAGGTTGTGTTCTAAAGGCTAGAAAGACTCACAGCATTCAGTTGAACATAAAAGATAACCTTTAAGAGCACTGCTCATATTTTCAGAAGCCAACTGCACAGCATTTTTTGCATAGCAGTGATTGATGTTGTTTATTTTGCAGTAACACTCAGCTATCTCCTCCAGAGATTGGGTGCCACTGCACTGAGAGTTTCTTTCCCTCCAGCTCCCCAAGGATCTTCCCTGGACAGGGCCTGCATATGGAGTTAATCACAGTGATCTGAAGTAATGATAGGATTAATATTCTGGTTGAAACACAGAGAATCTTTTCCAACTCTGCCTTTTTTTTTTGTGTGTGCTTCAAGGTAAAGATCACCTCTGCAGAGTTGTACTGGTAATTTCTATCAAATTTCAAAGTCTGCTGACTGTGACCTGCAGATAAGCTAACCTGGATGAGTTCCCTTTGCAGGCATTCTCACATTCATACTGCTACTTCTCTATGAATGAATTCAGGAAAGCTTGACCATTTTGCTGCAAAAATATAAATAAATGGAAGGGCAGAGGAGATTCCTCTGTGCTAAGCTTGGCATTCCTTCAGAAGTGTGAGTATCCTTCAGAAGTGTGAGTAATGATTGATGTTTCACTCCTTGCTCAGTTAATACCCTGCAGTTCCTGAATGAGAAAGGCTGAGCTAGCTTTTTAATTTGCTAATTAAACTTGGATGTCACTTTCCCACTAATGTGGAAATGTCTCCTTATGTAACTCACCAGCTTTTAAATATCAAGAGAAAACTTTTCACTAATTTACATTAAAAAAAAATCGAGAAGAAAGCAAGTAAAATATTAGTATTATATTAAAGGATTTATTTTTCTAATCCATTTCTGGCTCAGGGTTGCACACTTGGGCTCTTATGTAGCAAAACAGCTCTTCCAGTTTCTGAATCAGCTGCTTGAGGAGGAAGCTGAAAACCACCAGGAAACTCGGGAAGTTTTTCTTCTGAGATGATCTGTTTCCTCCCTCTTTCCCCTGTCTACTTCAGAGTAATAGAAGTAAGAACAAATGTTCAGTTAAAGAAAATACTTCATAAACAAAGTGGAGCTTGAAATAGTTCTTGAGGTCTCCTGTAATAGCTAATTCTGTTGCATTGTTTTTGATCCAATGTGTGTGGTTGGAGGGTTGAACTCACACCATTTTATGATAAATCAAGTGACTTACATTCAGAGTAAGGAAATCAAATTTTTTGTTTGTTTTAAGCCAAGGCAGATGGAATAATTTAAATATTCTTGTTACTTTAATTGTAGGATTTTAACTAATAAAACTGCAGATGTGTGTGCTTTGCAAACTGTATTGTAAACTTCAAACCAAAACATTATCACCATTTTTGATGAATTCTGTGAAGCACACATTAAAGATGTGCTACATATTTCACAGTGATAGTAAATATTTCCTTTAAATAGAAATGTTCTGAACTTGCATGTGTAGGAATACATTTCCATGGGAGCCTCACTTACAGTTGCTTTTTGGTAAAATACCTTATTTATATTAGAGCAGCACATTCTCTAATCTCATCACCACCAAACTTGCCAAACACAAGTTCTTTTACCAAAAAAAGTGTAAATATGCAATCACCTTGAAATGCCTTGGTTATCTCTTACTATCACTTTAATTTTTATGATAACATTTTAAACCCCCCCTTGATTTCAGGTTTCAATTTCTCTCATTAAACCAATTTTTTACCTCTCTGATCCAACCCAAGTTTATAATCTATGAATCAGCTGCCAAATGAGTGCTGTTGTAATTTGTTTTTAGCAAGAAAGTGGCAGGGAAATGCTGTTTGCTACAGAGATACATCATTAGTTGATAAGGAATTAACTACAGCATCCTTAAGAGGTTAAAACACTGACTAATAAGTTGTTAAATAATTCAAGCATTGTCTTCTCTGGAGTACTTTCAGTCATTACATTCCATGTATAGTTAATTTATCCCATTCAGCCTATATTAAAATGTCAGTTTTACACTGAATTCTGAGGTCATGGTAGTGTGTGACCTTCTTGGGAAACAACAATGGACGTGATTGAGGATAAACAAGTGTGGAAAAGGCTGTTGGGTGGATTTTAAGTTCTCTGTATTTTCAGTAGGTTTTATGAATGAATAGTGCTGTCCCATTTAAAAGATCTTTTATTAGGTCTGCAAGGCCACAGATTTGATATGGCATTCCTGGCCTTACATTGTTAGGCCATTGCTTGGCATTTCTGAGGAGCTGCAAAGTGTTTTTTGGGAGGTGTGAGAAGTTCCTTGGATGTTCTCACTCTGCTGGGATGTGAATCAGCACCTGTGCCAAGCTGCTCTTCTCCCACCTGGAAGCTAAAAACAGAATTTTTAAGGCAGGAATGATAAAAGTGTTTTGGTCAGTGCCTCAAAAAGCTCTCAAATATGTTGTAGAGGAGAAATGCAACTCCTGGAGTGTTTTAAAGTCATCTACAGCAAATTCTGTGGTGTGAGGGAAGGGAGAGGACCTGAAATCAAGAGACATCAATCACATCCTTTATTTCAGAGACAATTTTTTTCTTTTTTTTTTTTTTTGCCAATAAAGTTGGTTCTGCAGTAAACCAGCTGTGGAGATGAGTTTAAAATGCATGAAAACCAAAACCTACAAATCTGCCTCTGTGCCACGAGGGCAGAGGGGCCCTTCTCCCCCAGGCAGAGCTGCAGAGGGTCCCCTGAACACAGCCCTGTGCCATGGCACAGGGAGATTGTCACATGGAGGGGATGGCACAGGAGCTAAACCTCCTCAAGGGAGCTGGGAAGGAACTCCTGAGGTGGAAAAGCAAAAGCATTCAACACACTTTTCCATTTTTCAAAGCACTATCTCAGGTTGTTTTCTCTTACCTGCAAATTGATGTGGCTTGAAGAAGTTAATAAATCGACCTGGCTACAGCTCCTGGCCAGTGGAGACATCCACAGAGGTTTGGTCACATAAATCCAATTTGAGTTTCAAGAACAAATTAATTGACAATAGGACTGGCAGATGGTAAGAATAACTAAGGAAAACTCAATGGAAAAAAATCATAAACCTAGATATTATCAAATATCTAAGTCACCTTGCAGTGGTCCAGTATAAATGAGTGGTGTACTCTGTAGGCAATGATTGAAATGAATCTGGTTCCATTTTAAGCATTCATTTTATATTCCCATTTTTGTTGTTCATAATAGTTTGTGGTCAATGCTCAAATTTTGTGAGTTGTCACTTGTGAGTCATAAATTAAATGCTGTAATAAATGTGTTTATATATTTTACATATATATGGGAAGAATGGCTTGTGGCACTCATAACAGTCTTGCCTAAATGTGTTATACAGAGATAGATTTCATCACCCAAGTTATTAATTATATAAGTACATTATATGTAATAAAGTAATTATTAACAGTGGAATAACAAATGGGTGGAAATGCTTGATATTGGTAACGGAGCTATTACCTGAAATTTTCCCCTTTTGTGCAGCTTTCTGTGTCAGCCATAGTCAGGGTAGGAAGGTTTAGCTGCAAGTGAGGGTGTACACCCCCATCCCACACACCCATAAATTCAAAAATTATCTCATGAAAAAGTATAATATCTGTTGGCACCATCTTTTATGCTTTGTAGTGGATGTAATTTGCATCGGAATTTTTGTGAATGGAGAGGTGTGAGAGGGGTGTGCTGCTTTTTTCTGTATTGCGTAATATACAAAAAAACTTGCACAGGAGAACAAACTTTAATAATCCCATGTCAGGGACACAGAATGTAGCAGATCAAAAAACCTTGAAAATTGCCATCTGCTAAATCTTTGACTCTAAAGGAACAAAATGCCCACAGCTTTATTTCTTAGTTTAGTAGAAACAGTATTTAGAACTGGAAGGCTGGTACAGACACGACAAATGTTATGAAATGGAAGCAGAATATTATCAGACAAATCAATTTACATTCAATTCAGGAATTATAAACCAGTGATTCTTTCTGTGTTTTAAGGGGTTTCCTGTGTGCAACAGTTCTCAAGCACAAATTCTGTTTTCAGCTCCTAGCCCTGAATGCAGGCAAGTGGGAAAATCTGAGTAGAGGAGGAAACTCAGCAAAGAGAGGAAATGGCTTTTGATGAATTTACTGGCAGTTCCGTGTATGTCCTAGTGGGAAAGCAGAAAATATAAACAAGTCTTTTATTTGGTCTGAGCAGGTTTGGGAATACAATGTGGGCATTTATTGGAAACAAACCCACAATGTAATAAAATGCGATGTTTTGGTTGGGTTTTGGTTGTTTTATTTTTTTTACAAACCCGAACCCTTCTTAATCATGTCATGGTTGTCATGTATATATTTCTAGATGAGCAGTACTCCAAGAATAAGAGGTGACTGTAGTTTTGCAAGAGCTCAAGCATTAAGATTTAATCCCCTTGTCTCCTGTTGATCTCTGTAAATTGAAAATGTTGCTGTGTCATGGTGACACCACCATGGAGCTCAGCTAAGGTGGCCTCTGTGGTTGTACCAGGGCTTGTGATGCTGAGCTTTTGGGGTAAGGCTAGGGGAGCATGTTCTGGTTTTAGTGAAAATTCTTATCTTTCTTAACCATCTGTTTTAATAAATGCACCTTGAGATTATAGGGGCTTGTTTTTCCCTTTCCTTTTGTGTTTTTAAAGAGGCTGGGGCTTGTGGGTCTTTGTCCTGCTTAACACTTGTGTTTGAGAGCCAAATGGAAGAGGTCAGGAGGGGAGGAGTGCAGGGGGCTGCTGCAGGTTTGGAGAACTGAAAGTTTGCTCAAAATGCACTAACTTTGGGTGGTCTTCTCTGGATGACACATGGGAATAAGCATTTGAAATGTGACTCATTTTCAAATCAGTAAAAGGGGGAGGGAGGTGGCTCCCCTTTATAAGTATTCTCAAGTTTTTCATTTTCAAAAGCAGCAGACAAGATTTTAATTTGCAGCAGATTCCTCTCTATAAGAGCACCAGTCCAACACAATGTTCTGAGCTAAGGTTAAGCAGCTTGAAATAGTTAATTTTACAAAGCAGAGCAGTAATAACACTTTTCCTTGGCTTTTCCCAGGTTCTTCCTTCTCTTTTATCTACTGAATAATGCATGAGGCTCTCAGAGATTTACACCTATGTGGAATAGAATTTTTAAATCATTTTATACACGCTTCCTTTTGTATTTTGGGAGTGAGTCTTTGCTTTTTTACCTGCTTTTAGATGCAGGAAAATCAAGTGTAAAGTTGAAGCAATTTGAATTATTGTTGTGATTTAGTTACTGCTAGTTCTACATAAAATATGATAAATGTGGTTATAATGAACTTATATTAAATCTGGAAAGTCATTCAATTTTGAATAAAGATCCCAAAGCCCTTTGGGTTAAACTCTGATGTGGAAGAATACATTTATTTTCAACCAGACTCAATCTGGAATAATTATCTGCAATAAAAATGCTAAAGATGAGTTTTCCAAAGGGTGGACAGCCTAGTCATCTTCCTATAGAAAGAGAAAAAAAGCAACCCACTTTTGATTTGATAGATCAAAACATTCCTGCAGTAGGACCTGATTTCAGGAAAAAATAAATTTGATGAATACTTAAAATCAGTCATGAGAAAAGAGAATGGTGAGGAATTGGGGAGGAGTGTGTTTTCCTTCTTGAAAATGTTTGAAATCTGTTTATGAGGAGGAAAAACTGTTTAAAGGATTTGCACTCAAGTGATAGAGGTGTTTTTAAGTGAAATGGGCAAAAGCCAAGGCAAACCTACGGAAGTGAATGGATATTCTAGAAATGTCACGAATGCTGGAGCAGGTCACTCAGGGAGCACTAATCAAGGCTGGGAGCATATTACAAAGCAGTAGGAGTGAAATGAGATTACATTCAGTTCATAGTGCTCATACCAAAACCAACACTTGACACTTGCTGCAATTACTCATCTGTGCCACTTCCTACAAATGCTTCTGATACAATAGAATCACGTCAATTTGGGGGCACAGAATGTATTTTTCCAAAGGAGGCCTTTCTTGATATGGCAGTCATTTCTTAAGTGAAGTGTACCTTGAATATATAACTTTAAATTCAGTCCAACAGAGTTGTTGGAAGCTGTTTTCCCATGGAATGTTCTGGGTTGATTCTCTCCCCCAGCTGGCAATCATATGGTGCAGGTCACCCCCTCTACCACCCTTATCCTCTCTTCATTTTATTGCAACTAAGATTGCACATTCTTACAATAGTTAGAGAGTGGCTATTTTCTTGGCTTCTCCTGCAAGCATTTTTTATTGTTTAGCCTTATCCTACCCCAAAACCCAGCTCCAATAAAGAAGAAACATTTGCTTGGACTGCAGGAGTAAATAACGACCTGCTGGAGGCAGAAAAAAATAGTGAGTGAAGGTGCCTGACAAATCAGAGATGATCTGCACACAGGCAGCTCCTCTCAAGTTGTTGACTGGGACATTTACTGTGCTTAATCCATTAAAATTATTTTACTTAGCACATCCTCAGGTGTGGAAAGTTGTGGTGGGGCAGGTAGGAGTCAGGGAAGAAAGCAAATACAGGACTTGGAATTCAGGACATCAAAGGCTCAAAAGGACAAAGGTGTCCAGAACAGCCTTTTCCAAATGTATGTGGAGGAAATTTCAATGTCATTAATTTTGATTTGCATACTCAGTTTTAAAATTTCCACATTGCAGCAGAACTTTGAAGGTAGAACTCAGACTTTGTTCAGATCCCTTTCTCCATTCCCCTGTTTGAAAATACAGAATTCTACCAGAGAATTTGACCCTAAAATGAAGTGAATGAAGTTTCAGGAGTTCACCTTCTTCTTGTGAGAAAAAATGTTTAAGATTTCTTTTAAATTATTCTTCTATTCATGCCTAACTTCAGGCATTGCAGGACTTCAGACAAAGTCTGTATTCTTTCTTATGAGCTGGGAGTAGTTTAGTCTTTCCCAATTAGCAGTCCTAAATCTTTAAAAAAAAAATCTCTGTAATCTATGTAATTTGGCCAGTTTTGATTTTTGGGGTATGTTTTTTGGTGTTTGTTTGTTTGTTTGTTTTTTGGTGGTGGTGGTAGTGGTTTTTTTGTTTTTTGTTTTGTTGGGGGGGTTTTTTGGGGGCTTTTTTGGGGGTTTTGTTGTTGTTGTTGTTTGTTTGTTTTTTGCTGGTTTTTTTTTAAGTATTTCATTTGAGACACATGACTGGGGAATTAAGACTGCCTTATACTCTAAATGCACAAAAAGAGAGACTTAGCATGGTGCAATAAACTTAAATGTGATGTTTTCTGCTACTCTACTGTTAAATTCTCTGGTAGAATTCTGTTTGCAAAAGAGAATAAACAAAGTGGTCTGAACAAAGAGACTGAGCTCTGCCTTCAAAGTTCAGCTGAATTGTGGAAATTTTAAAACTGAGTAGGCAAATCAAAATTAATTTCTGAAGATCAGGGCCATGGACTGCTCTTTCAGTTAAAGCTATTTTCATATTAGATAAATAATTTCCAATATGTGCTATTTAAGTCAAAATGGCTAAGAATTAGGTTCATTGGTGGTTGAAAATGTCAAATTGAGGTTTTTTGAACTAATGTAATTGTGATTTGAGCCAGCTCTCACTGTGGCAATTTGATGATAAATTAATTTGTGGCACAGTAAAGTCACATACCAATATCTGAATGTAGCCTGCTGCATCAAAGGGGGACCTGTGTCTAGAGAGAAAAATGATGGTTTATTTTTTTCCTGTTATATCTGTTTAAATTCTAAATTGTTTATTTTTCTTTTTTTCCCCTGAAAAGAAGAAAATGAATTTTCATTTTAGGCTGGTTCAAATGGGCATCTAAGCTTTTACCAACTCACATGCTCGGCTGAGGCAGGTTAAACATTTGTAATTCTGAATTTGAGCTTGCAAATAACAACTTAAGTGCTTTTAGTTTAACTTTTTTGCATTTTAAATATGTTCAAGGCTTTTAAATTTCATTCAATTCACTTTTCTTAAAACACTGTGCAAGGTGAAGGTTCCTGGTTATGAGGGTGATTTGAAGTTTAGACTCATTTTTGATACCAATGCTCTCAGTTTGGAACTCTGTTTCCCCCTAGCATTTATGACACACAAAATGCTGACTAATACAGCTGATTTTGGGGAGAGATGTTGTGAATAATTGAGCCCTCTTTTTCCTGAGCTTACTTATGTTTTTTATATTACTTGTATTTTTTGTCTGGCTGCTGGACAAGCAGTGAATCATCTGCAGTTTGACTGGGGCAGTCTGTGATTTGCTGTCTTGCAAAAAAAAAAAAAAAAAAAAAAAAAATCTGGTCTCACAAAACCAAAGTGTGTCTCCAAATATGCTATGATTTCATCTTTGCTGTCACCAAAATTAGAGGTCTTTGTGGCCAGCTGAGCACACGTGACAGCTCTGTCATTAAAATGGAATAACCCTGGAGCAAAGGGGAAGATGTTTGAAAAATGGAACTTCATGGTCAGTCCTAGCTGGGAACACTTTGTCCAGGGATTCTTTGTTCTGTTTCTGGAGATAGAGATTTCCACCTTTAGAAATGAAGCTGTCTGCTAGAATTCAGATTTTGCTACCAGAGGTGGCTGGTTTTATTACAGCTTTCATACTATAGTAATAGTTTTTATTTTAAGCATGATATCATGGCACTACTTAACTGTGGGTTTGCCTTTCCTATCACTGCTCTTTTAATTAGAAAAAAATTGTTTCCTGGGCATTCAGTGTTTTATTTGAGCATGGAATGCAGAAATTCATTTCCACAGTTGCAATTATTTTTCAATAGCACATTTGGCCTCTTTTGAAAGGTGACTGACTTTTACTTTCTTAAATTTTTAATTCTGAAGCATTTTGACTATATTGCAAATGGGCAGAGGAATGCAGAGCAGTTATGCTATGTCAGTATGTGACTGCTCAAACATTTGTCATTCTTAAAAGTTCTTGTTTTTATTGAGAATACTTCAGAAAAGGCTTCCAGCAGATAAGTATATATTCATTTGTGAGACCATATGTATGGAGAGAGAGTGACCTCTTTAAAATACTGGTACTAGCAGTGGCATAATAAATTACCTATTTATTTTATCTCCTGGAAAAATAAACCCATCATTTTGTTATGTATGCTCTGGGTCTTTGCTGAGTAAAAAGTGCAATGTGAATCTCATCCAGATTTCTGCCATCACTCCTGCACATTACATTACATTTCTTTCATTACATTTCCATCAGGTCTCAAATAATTCTACCAGGTCTTCACATGAGTTCTTTGAAATTCAGGCCACTTTTCTGTAGTGTTGTGTATGACATCAGTTTAATTGAGGCAACACAGTTAGAAATGCATGTCAGTGATAACAAATCCATTGTCCCTCCCTGTCAGTGCTAATTAATTCTAGGGCTGTAAAAAACCTTCCATTCAAAGCTGAACTGCCCTGTTCCAAAAGCAAGTGAACAAATAGGAATCAGCATCCAGAAAAGGGAGTCAGGACTGTGTCCCAAGGGCCTCTCCTGGTGCCCAGAGTGCAGGAGCAGTGATGGTCAGTGGATTTACATCACTGAGGGCAAACAGCTCCCTGAACTCAAACTGTTTCAGAGCCATCCAGGGGAGAGCTCAGCTCGTCAGGAAATGAGCCACCGGTTTGTCTTCAACAAGGGAAAATGGAACCTTCTCCTGATTTAGCCCCACTTTGACACAACATTGTCTCCTGTGATGTAGATGAGCTGGGGAAATGTGACTTGGAGGAGGAGGGTTCTGCTGTGTGGGTTTGCAAAAGTGCTGGGAAGTCATCCTTTGAGAGTAGGTTGCTGTGGGTAGGGCAGGTTGGGTTAAGATGGAATTATCCTGAAAAATGAGGAAAATTATCAAGAAAAAAAAATTATTAGCAAGAAGTTTCCCTCGGCTCAAGTGCAGGAATGATAAAATGTGCAAGTGGAAGGTGGGGACTGGAGCAGCTTTACAGAAAAGGGGACAGATGTTATTTCAGAGCCAACACAGAGGATTAGGCAGCACTTTCTTCTCTCAAGAGAGCAAATACCACCTTGGGAAGCTGCACAACAGGATCTGTGAGGAACCTTTTCTCCTGCCTGGGGAATGGAAGCTTGACAATGTCTGTGAGGGTTTGGGAATTCACACAAAACTCGTGTCAGGAGGTGGGGACTGATATAACCTGGACACCATACACATTTATACACCACCTCCCTGACAGGCAAGATTTAAAACAGGGCATTTGCTATTGCAGCATGGATTTAGGAGAAATCTCATGAAAACTTTCTGTCTCTAGGAGATGCTCTCAGACTGTACTGAAGGTGTTTGAGAGGAGGCTGAGTCAGGTTTATATCAGAAATTCCATTTGTGTAAAGTCTTCTGCCTTAGGAAAGGGAAAGTTTCTGAAACCCTAACCAGGTAGAGGATGGGACAACACTAATATAAAATAAATATTGTTAATTGGCATTGTAGTTGTCTTTTGCACACAATTTTGAAATGTAAACGGGTTTTTTTTTCTGCTTTATTGGATACCTTGGGTTTTTTTTAGAAATTATCAGTCATCTAGTTTTGAAATGAACATTTTGAAATTTAATTCTATGCATATGATCAAATTTTATCAAAAAATGGCCTCTGTTAAACATGGCACTTGAACTGCCCTTGCCAGTTTTGTGTGACCTCCTTATTTTTAGTGCTCTGAGCTCAGAAGAGTAAAGGGGAACTTAAGCATATGAGAGAATTCAGTTTCCTCATAAAATAACCAATTATGTTTTTTATTGGGGTTACCCACAGGAGCACATTGGTCACCCTCAGGTGACAGAGGCAGACACAGGTGGCCCAGCAATATCTGAGTTTTACGTAGGGCTGCTCTTGAGCTGTTTCTCCTCCTTCATTTTAAAAATGTTACCTGGTAATATGCTGGAGAAATCTCATCATGATGACCCAGAAAAAGGCAAATTACCCAGTTCCAAAGCCACGTGGGAGTTTGTCTAATTGAAATGGTTGAAATAAATCAGTCTGAACTGCATGTTTTTTCTGCTTTAAGGAAAAAAAGTTGACTGTGTTTTCTCCACGCTCTCATTCTGCACTCTAATCCATTGCTGATCAGCTCCTCCTTTTTGTGTTCAGCTGTCACCTAACATTTTGACTCCTGAGCTTTTATTGATTACATTTTGACATTTTCATTGCATCCTCAGAGACCTGGTAAATCCCTGGCTGGAAACTGTTGTTAAAACTCACTCTGCAGTCGAAAAAGCTCTTGTAGGAGCCAACAGCATCTTTTGCTTTTTCCCCAGTAGGTGTTCACTGATTCAAATCTCTAGCTCAGTTCTGGTATTCCAGGTTTATTGTGGTTTGTCACTGCACCCCTACTTACAGCATGACAAATTGTTGGCTACCTGCAGAAAGGGCTGAAAATCTTCCAGTGAGCTTTGTGCCATGATGAATCTGTTTCTGCAGCCCTGTTTCTTCCTGAAACGTGCACAAAAATATCCACAAAGAAAATATTAATGCCAGAAGACTTCCTGCTTCTCGTGGCTAAGCAGGGGCAAACTATAACAGTTCAAGGTCAGACAAATAAGCACCTTGAAGGACGTGGGAATGCACATCTCATTACCTACAGTTTCCATACCTATATATATCCATATATAAATGTATGTATTATTTTTCCTTTGTTCTGGGAAGTAATTTTTTTTTCTTCCTCCCCTGGAAGCCAAAACATGGAGTCTATCCTGTCTCATTTTCTTGTGGGTGGGAATGTTGTTGTCAGCTCTTTTAGCCCTGCTCGCCTCAGTGCTGAGGTATCAGATGTTTATTCACTGGTGCCCACTGTGCTCTTAGTTAAGAACATGTGTCCTGGCAGGGAAATCATTAGATTCACTAGTTTTTAATGTAGAAGTTCATTTATGCAGGAAAATTATGTCTATGTCATATGTTAATAATAAATCTTGTGGGGTGTGTTTATTTGGGTTTTGGTTAGTTGGTTTAGGGGGGAGTTAAAGGAGCAGAAATAAAAGAAAAGCTAAACTTTTTAAAAAGAAACCAGTGGATTTTGTTGGACCAATATTCTTTTTGCTGTCTATGCTGTGTGTGTCGCTTTTGATTCATTTCAGCATAGAAAATGGAATTAGCCCAGTCAGCTCCATATTTCTTTTGTTGTCTTTTCTTGCTGAAAATCATGATTTAGCAAGGAAGTATTGTTTCAGCTGCCAGGACACGAAGCTGACTTTAGAAATAAAATCTCTCAATCTAGAAATTTGGATTTTCCATTAGAATGCTTGTGTCTCTATTTCAGCTTCTGATCCTTTTCTGCCTGCACAACTAGATATAGTTTCTTATAAGTGTTTTATATGTAACATCTTACTGCATTTAGCAGCTAACCAGCAGATCTGTCTGCATCTTTTGTACCAATTAAGTCAGTTGTGATGTCACTGTGATTATTTGACTTTCTGTGCAGACTCAATAACCTTAGTTTGGCCTCCTTTGGGGAGACAGATGATAAATCTCTTTTGTCTTCTGAACATATGGCTAACTTGCTTCAAATCTCCCATCCTGGCTGTCAGTCAATCACTCTCCAGAGCTCCAGACAGGAGTAACTCCTAATGACAGTATCCAATCACAGCTGCCTGGCATGAAAGGCAAACTCTTTTTTTATTTTTTCTTTTCTCACGTAGGAAAAACCAGGGTAAGCAGTCAGTTTCTACCTCTGCACAGCCACATCCTCTCTGTCCTTGCTCTAGGTGGCTGCATCCTCACACGTAGGTCAGCTCTGTCCTCACACATTCAGTGGTGGGACACAGCTTTTCCTTGTGGGGAAAAAAGGAATCAACTTTTAGTGATATGGTCATCAAGTTCTAAGATGAGGAATTTTAGTGATGTGTGTAAATTTATGGCACTCCTTTCATAGATAATGTGCATGTTTCTAAGACACTGTTCTGGGCAAGCTGTTCAATATATTACTCTTTGTTTCCTCTCTAGTTTCATAACTTCTGATAATATTTAGATAATATTAGAGAAAAGATGCATTTTGCACAGTCTGAGTTACGTTCTGAACCTCAACATGAGATAGCAACTGCAAATGAAATACATTTAATTTTAGAGTGTACTGAAAGATAAGGAGAATGTGTAATTAAGGATTGTTGGGAGTGTTTGTGGCTACTGAGAAGCGTTATCACAGGGGACAGTGGTGTTACAAAACCTCCACTGAGATTTCAATGCATGAAAATATTATTGTTATGTATTGGTGGTTTATAAAGGGTTTCTAAAGGCAAGGCTTATTCTTTTTAATCCATTTAGATCATATTCCACAACAAAAATGTGCTGACCTTGTAGGTTAGCAGGCAGAGGGCTTAGCTGTTTATGAAATTCAGGCCCCAGGCTCAGCATTAATGAGTAAGCTAACCTCTAGCTAAACTCTTAATATTAATAATTTGCACAAGTAAATAATAGGTGTTGAAACCTCTAAGTAAGGGAAATAGAAAGTTCAGCTTGAGGCTTCAGTCCATTGCAGATTCCTTAGGACTGCAGCACATACAGTCAGAGGCTTTCTCCTCTTTATGTATATACATGTAACTGTGCTGTTGTACCTTCCCCTTACTGACAGAAACAAAGACAAATCCTGATTTTTCTCAATCAGAACCTGAACCCAAATACTTGGGGGAAAAAAAATCAATTACCCATCCTGACACCACCTTCCTTTCACTTATTAGCACTTTTTACCATGTCCCATCTCATCCCTCCCCAACATTTCTTGCTTCAAGCATATTCAGAATTTAATAATCTTTTTTTGAGATGTCTTTAAACTCCAAATGTGTGCACAGACTAGAAAGCTCATAGCTTAATAGGTTTTGGGGGTTTTTTTTGAACCAGCCTCCAGATTTTCTACTGCAGTCAAGTCTATCAGTCAATACCTTGTATTTGGAAGTGAAGTCCCAAGGTAAATCCATGAAGGACTGCGAATCTCTGATATATATTTACTGGATAATAGTAAAGCAATTTTTATTCAGTGTAATGAAAGCTTATCCAAGCTGAGTTAATGCATTTGTTAATATTGCTGCACAAGCTCCCTGACACTGACAGGAATTGAAGGCTTCAGTTGCGTGCATGACGTAACCAAAATCTTGTGGTCACTGATCTCACCATCCAGCCATGGTTTAATTGCTCACTTGCCACTTTCTGATTTACATCACAGTGTGGGGGTGCTTCTTTCTAAAGCATTTTACTGATGTTGGTCCTTAAGCCTTATCTCTCATTCCAGGGTTTTTTATGCTGGGGTTGATTCTCCATTCCGAGTTGGTTGGATTGTTGAATTTATGATTGAAGAAACTCAGAGTTTTTCTCTGCACAGCTAGTTCTCCCTTTGCTTTCTAGGGAACATCCTTCCACACCAAACAGCAACACCTTAGGTTTTTCTGTGAATTTGGGGCATTTTTTTCAATACCTCCACACCTCAGCTGCCACTTCCAGTGATACCCAGTGATATTAATTTCCTGCTGCTTCCACCCCCTAAGGCCACCAAATGCTATAGTAAGGTGTTCTGGGAAGAGCAGGCTGCTAGTCTTTTTCTGTTGCATACTTTTTTTCCCCATGCAATTCATTTAAAAATGAGTATTTTTAAGCATCACTTTAGTGGTGAACAATGTACAATAAAATCCTAAACTGAAGCTCACTGGGATATGACCCAAATTCAGTTTGCTCAGTCAAAATGGCTTCATCTTCACTGTGAATGATGGATACTGTGAAGATCTGCCTCTGACCTTGACCCTCAGATGTGCTGACACCTTATTTAATGATCAAGTTTTGGCTTCTTGCTAGAGAGCAGCAAGGAGCACTTGGAACATTGAATGTCAATCACACAGGGCAGCAGAACCTTTATTCTTGTTTTCAAATGCATGAAGATAATACCATAGAGAGGTGCCAAGCAGACAAAATGGATCAGTTTAGTAGAAGGTTGCTGGAAGTGTTGGACCTCATAGATTTAAGGATATTGTTTGGAACAGCATCAGCAATTTGTATTTTTCCCCATACCCCAGCTCTCAGGGGGGAATGCCAATCCTGATGAAACCATATTGGACCTGAGGGCGCTGGCATTTCAACTTGTGAACAATTGATGCCTTTGGGCAAGATTCTCTTTGATTTGGAAGTTTTTCCTTTCCTACTTTATCTGGTAGGGAGAAAAATAAACAGGAAGGGAAAAAGGAAAACATCTCCAGTCTCTGGGTTAAAATCTGGAGGGGAGAGGCGGGGGGGGAAGCAAGGCTTTCCAAAGTTTTTTGAGATTTTTAGACTGCTGTAGCCAAATTGGTCTGTTGGCAGAGAAAGGAAGGAAAAACCAGTCATCTGCCACTTTTGAGTTTGGAATAAATCCCACATATCAGGAGTCTGAGGAACAGGGATCCCTAAGGCCACTTTTCCTTTAAAACATAACCTCACCAAGCTTCAGAAACCTTCATAGTCAGAGATGGAGTTTGCTGTAGCAGTGGCTCAAACCTCCCAAATCTGCTGTGAATAGAGAGTGCAGTGTGCCATCACTGCCTCTGAATGAGAAACAGAGTTTGGGATAAGATGTGGGGCAGTCAAGTGACATCACTTCATGCCAAGTTTCAGTCCAGAGTGAACCTTTATGGGCTCTGGGACAATTCTGCCCCATAACAGCTGCCAGATTCTGAGCTTCAGTGGTGTTGGTGGGCTCCCAATATAATACAAATGTTTTCTTTCTTCTGATGATTTATGGTCTTGTCTCTCTATCTTTTATTTTTCTGGGGTCTTGGGTGGAGAAGTGGAATCTTGAGCATGCCAAGCCTCTCTGACTGACAGCTGTCTCACTGGTACCAGGAGAAGGGGGATTTGTTGGCTGCAGCACCCAGCTGACCAAAGAAAACAGCTCCCAGTTGGCACTGACAAAGAAAAGTGGAGTAAAAAATATCACGAGGCCAAATCTGCAAATCACTGACAGCTGAAGCCAAGCCTGGACACAGAAATGGTGCAGCAGTTTGGACCAGCCCTTTTTTCCAAGCAGATAAAAGAATTTATATGAGGTAGAGTTGTTAATTTTCATGCTCTGTAAAAATAATCAGATCTTGGAAAGCTAAGAGTTTTTAAGTGAAGTCATTGACAAAATGAAGTGCTTATTACTGAAGAAGTGCATGCCAGGGTTTCTTAAGCAGTGCCATAGCTAAGGCAGGGATAATTACCCCACTGATACAACCAAGACATAAATACATTGAAGACATTAGGTAAGTTAGGAATTTGAAATACTATAACTTATGGATATATATGCCAGGCTCTGGAATGAGTTTGCTGTTTGTGTGCCTAACTTATAAACTGGGAAGTGCTATTTTGTTTGAGCACTCTCAGTCCTCAGGAAGAACTGATTTTTTAAACACATGCTAAATATCCAAGATACTTTTCATTACTTATTAATACAGAGTCATTTCATACTGTGTTCATTATTAGTTCTCTGTCCAACTGGCCATTTTCAGCTTTTATTCTTGAAGAAAGTGCTTTCAGACACAGCACAACTTCTCTCTCATATTTCCATGCCAGCTTAAACCTCTCTTGACCTGGAACCATTTCAGGACACGCATTTTTATTCTCTGAGTTCTGGCTGCTGGAGCTGTTCAAGGCTCAGGCTGGCAGTTCTGTTCACCCATCACTCTGAGCCAAGTCTGACCCAGGTGATATTTTCCTTTCCCTTCAGAAATAAAATAAAATAAATTTCCTGAAGGATAAGAGCTATGTCAGGTTTAATGATGCTGTCATTGGGAACTTTGGGAGCCTGTAAGAAGGTATTCACCATTCACAGACCTGAGGATAAAGCAGTTTGCAAAGCCTGTGTCATCTTTTTACATGTCACAGTACCAAAGCATTAAACCCCTGTGCTTTGAGTATAAGGTGTGAGCAGTGTGGAATGCAGCTGGCACTTCAAACAAATCAAAGCATTTCTGTGCAGCTTCCCTTCTTTGTGAGTGTGTAACAGAACAGAAAGCATCTATTTTCAGGCCAAATTTTCTAATATTTGGATAAACTGGATAATTTTGGAAAGTTATTTTACACTGAAAAGTTTAATTAAGAAAGATGCAATATTACCATAAAAAATTACAGGTCTGTTCAGATTCTAGTTATGTGTCTCCTTTAGCTTTTGGTATATTCAAGTGACATCATAGCAATAACTTTAATTTCAGACCTCGAATGTTCTTTAGAAAGAGTTGATTGCAACGTGCTAGTGACAGAAGAAAAAATTAATTTCAGGCTTTTAGCTCTGAATTTTTTCACTGCTTTCTTGGTTGCCTACTTAGTAAACCTTGGGTTTTTTCCAGTTTTCTTGGTTACCTCCTTAGGAGAGTGGAAGGCAGACAGTTGTTGCATGCTGAGTGGAATGGGGAAACATAACCACGGTACAGGAGGCACTGCCCCCAGCCAGGCTGATAATTCCTTTCCTGCTGCTGTCTGAGGACTGCTCAGAGTGGATTCTTCTGGGTGCTGTTCAAGCTTCTGCTCCCTCTGCACCTTGCCCACATTTCCACTCTTTGTGTGGGAGAGCACAGAGCAGTTTCAGGTCTGAAATTCTGGTGGAGAATAAGCAGGGCAGACACTGACAGACAACGTGTGGGTTTGGTTTTCACAAGCTCCACCCTGGGATCAATGAGGAAAAGTCCTGTCCCTCCAAACCATTCCTGAGTCCAGCTCTGAGTGTTCTCTGAGTGATGGACTTTTCCAGCCTGTGTCAGTGCCTGGTGGTGGAATTTCCTGGTGCCTTCAGAGAAGGTTTTTCTAGAGTGTTGTTGCCATGACCATGGAGAGAGAGAATCCAAGTCCTCTGTCAGTTCAAGCTGACAGCAGTACCAGGAGTTTTCTCAGCTTTCTAAATCCCAGCTAAGACTTGACACAGGTTTGATTTTGTGGCTGGTTTGATAAATTTCTCTGTCCCTAAATGTTGCTTTTCTGAGGTTTAATGATCATTAATTGTGTTCCTGCCTAGTATGCTGTTGACTCAGCATTAAGGAGGCATTTCCTTTGTGTGGACACATAAATAGGGAATGCTGTGATTTTCCGTGGCTCAACTCCTTCCTCCACTGAAAAGAGCAGTCAACAAATCAGAGTGCTGATGCATCTCTACAGAGGAAAATACTCATTAAACAACAGATTGTTTTAAATAAGCCTAATTTAAACCATCAGGAAATAATACAGTGTCCTGCATTCCACCAGCACTTACAGTACATCCCAGTAACTGCTGCTTAATTACATCATATCTGTGCTTTCTGGTGAATATTGATCTTATATAATATAAATAAAATGTAAGTACATTTTTACCTGAGTGTTTTTAATTTATGTATATAAATACTTGTTATGTAAATACTTCCTTTACATAGTTAGGTAAGTCCCCATTTGTTTTGAAATTTTACACTGGAGTTTACTATCAGGCTTACAAGGTTTTTTCTTCTTTTAAAGTAGAATAGATCTATTGCACTGCAATATTAATTAACAGTAATAATTAATTATAATTTAATTTTAAAATTAATTTTAAACATTGTAGTTTTATTAAATTGTGTAGCTAACAGCTGAATTTAGTAAAACAAGGAGTAAAGCTGAACTCTGTTCCTTCCCATTCCTCTGTCTTTGCCCATCAAATCCATACTCCCCCCAAAATGAAAGAATAGTGAGAGGCTGAAAACTAGGATGTGCTGATGGATTTCCTATGACTTGGTTGGGAGTTGGGTGTTTATTTTTGTAAAATCCGTTTATGCAATAATTAAAAAGATGAAACTGCCACTGTGGAAATTGCATCAGAAGTTATTTGTATTTAGTTATCTCTTCAATCCATGCTTTAATAACTCTTCTCACCAAGCTTTCTCTTTTTTGTTTAAAACATGGTTCTTTTTAATCCCATCTCATTTATATTGTATTTCTGTAAATCAACAGAAAGGCTTTAGGAAACACCCTGATAGTGCAGCTCCATTTTATGAGCAGCAGGTAGGAATCAGATACAGGCAGCAAGCTGAGGGTGATATTAATCAAATCCAGTCCAAAATCAGTCCTTTCCCCTCCTCCTGGTTTATACCAATCTGGAAGGGAGGGAATGTTGCAAAGGAGACATATAGTAAAATTAAATTTTCTTTCAGGCGTTTCAAAATGCTTAAAAGCTTGTGCTGACAACCCTTTGTGTTCTCATAGTCCAGTTTAAGCCTTGATTTTATTTTGGGTGGTTCTTGCAATTTATTTAAGTAGGTATTGGTTTGATTACCTAAAATCCTTGGATGTTCTACTTCGTGCAAGCCATTCCATTCCATTCCATTCCATTCCATTCCATTCCATTCCATTCCATTCCATTCCATTCCATTCCAGTTTTAAAGACAAATTTTTAAGCTTCAGTGTGCCAGGGAGTAATCTTTTCCTTTCATCTTCATGGTTCAATTTTGTCACTTTTCTAGACATGGAAAAATTAGACTGGAGAGGAGATTGTTTCCTTTTAGATCACGCAAGACAGAGGAGAAGGAAGGAGGTTCTGTGTGAAGTTCCTCCCTCTTTTGCTGATATTAGGGAATGGAAATCTGGTCATGCTGTGCACTACATCAAACCTGTGTCGAGGGGTTGGATCCATACCTGGCTTTCCTCTCTCCTAAGAGCCATCAGAACATGGAAAGCTGTAAATATCTGTGCTATTACTGGACATTTGTATTAATAGGTATTTGTGCTTTCTACTGGACTCCTTAAGGCAGTGCCTGTTTTCTCTTGTGCTTTCTTTTATCTATAAGACCCACATTAATCTGGACAAAATAAAACCTAAAAATCCTCCTCAAAGCAAGATGGAAATCCCCTGTGAGTTGCTCCAGTAAGGATTGTGTAGGAGATTTTCTGAACACCCCATTGTAGCATGGAGAGGGCCTACAGTAGTTGCAATAACTGTTCTATAGTTTCTGCCATGTGTGACACTCCTTTCCTGCCAAATCTTTTCTCCTGTCTAATTTTATCAACAAAGCACAGAATGTTGAAGGGACCTGAGGAAAACACCTGTCTGCAGTCAAAGCACACCTAGCAATTTTCATCATTGTGTTCTGTGTGTGAGCCCAGCAAAAATGCAGAAATTGAGTAAAAATTGAGTGATCACATTGTATGCTGCCAGCAGAAGATGGGGGAAGGAATTAATGTCTGTGGACACTCCTACAGCCCCTCTCTCTCTGCCCTTTTCACTCCTGTGAAAAGGGGAATCAGCGCAGTGTCTGTGGTGCATCACCCACCCTCATGGATCACGTAGCTCTAACCCTGAATATACAATGCACTCAGTTCCTGTTGGCTCAGAATAAAGATAGCAAAAACAGCAGCCCAGCTTCCCAGGACAATTCTGCTGTCAGGGCTCCAGCTAAAACAGCAGTGGCTCAGCACTTTTTTCCCCTCATCAGCGGCCTCTCTGTTTCCCATGTGTGCCCTGTCTCCATTTCCAGTGGGAGACTTCGTCTGCATCCACATGGTGGAATTTTAGTGGCAAAAATTCCCACTGTCTCTTCTGCTGCTTCAGCAGAAGGGATCCTTTGTCAGGTAGCTCCCAGCATTTCTGATGCTTTGTGTTGCAGCACTTTGCCCACCACAAATGTAAACACTCCAAAGTCCTTTTGTACTGGGACAGGCACTTAGAGATCTCAGCTTCAAGTCAGCTTTGCTGTGTTCCTCTGTGCATTGTCTATTTTGTTATCTCATCTGTGTGCCTGTCTGGTTATATTCTACAGAGCAGCAAATATCTCCTTTCTTTTTTCCCCTCCTGTGGTTATGTTGCTTCTCCTGTAAAGTACAAAGCAAAGTTAAACATGTTGCATGTTTTTATGTGATATCTTCTCCTGTGGAATTTAGTGGCAATCAAGTGATTTAATTCAACAGGCAACCTTTTTGTGGGATCTCATAACTCCTTGTAGTTTCTATTTATGTCCACAACAAATTTTCCCCTGAAAGTATTTTATCTGTAAGAAAAACTGGCTAATTACTACCATTTGTTTTGAATTCACTATAAAATATGTAAGCACACTAGGCAAGGGCTGCCCCATCCCTGGAAGTGTCCAAGGCCAAGTTGGAAGGGGCTTGGAGCAACCTGGGATAGAGGAAGGTGTCCCTGCCCATGGGAGAAGGTTGGAATTAGGGAGTCTTTGAGGTCCCTTCTAACCCAGGCCATTCTGTGGTTCTGTGATGCCTGCACTGATATGAAAAGTTCTTTTGCTCTGAACCTGAACCCCACAAGAATTACAATGCTCCAGTGACACATCAAAAGTACTTGGAATTGTTCACAAGGAGTTTGCATGTACAGAATAACCTTCCACTCATACACACTAATCATTTTTTGCTGATGTTGTTTAGTGACTGATATTGCTCAAAGTCAGATTATCTCAGCCCAGAAATGATCAGCCATGCCAAGAAGGCACCAGAGGAAGGGTTCTGCCACATGACAATGCTGTGACAGTTCAAAAAGTCTTGTGTTTATTCTTTAATTAAAGTTTCCTGGTGATCCAGATGCTGGTTCTCAGTATCTTTTAATAAATGTTCAGATTAACATCTTGCAGTGCCCAGAAGTGCTGGTGGCTGAGCAGTCCAAATAAACAGCACAAAAATGCTGCCATAAAATGCTCATTGTCCGAGCCTCGTCTTGCAGGCACAAAGCCACATCCACAGATTGGCTGCTGTGAATGGCTTCAGGGATTTCCTTGGAACTTCTCAGGGAGATAAAATTATACACTGCTTAAATGTTTAACAGGTCAGGACTTAAGGGGGAACATGGTATGACTTAGGGAGAAAAAAATTACCAAGAGCAGCAATGATATAGATGTTAGATATGACTTTATTAGTTTTGTTATTATTAAAATAGGTCATTGAGATACCTTTATGCCTGAACATCTTTATCTCTTTAAGATTTAAGCTTTTTCTCATAGTTTAGAAGGGACTTTAGTCTGATACATTTTCTTTTGATTCCTATTTTTCTGATAAAACCATTAAGAAACTTGCTCTCAAGGGAATTATTTTATTTGTGTATACATTAAAATTAAATATTTTCTGTAACTTTGTTTATGAAAGCTAGCATAAAACAACATAGGGAGAAAAGAGCACATATACCTGGGTTAATATATCCAGGGCTACTATTAAAATAATTATTTTTAGTGTGCCTTCCTAGGGCAGTGAGTCTTAGGTGAGATCACAGTCTTTGGTCTGTTACTATTCCCTCCTCAAAATTTTAAACCCATGGTGGCCGTGTCACCATGATAGATTTCAAAGCTGGCAGGAAAAAGGGACCTTGAAGATAAAGTTAGTACTGAACCAAAAGGAAAATGTGTCTGTTAAAGGGTCTGCTTGATAGGAGACAGACAGACAAGTCAATACAGACGCACAGACCCTAAGAAAGGTCTGTGGATTGAGATCACCCACAATGCTTGGGACTCCTGGCTGACAGAAAACCCTAAGGAGAAGGAATTGTTCCAATGGGAAGGAGCTGAGCCTTTCCTAGGGACACTGTCCATGGTCCAGGTGGTTCCCAGGTGGTTCCCAGGTGGTGATGTAGCTGCAGGTAAAGGGAGCAGGTGACCTGCCTTGCAAAGAGGTTCTGTACAGGGAGGTCACTTGCTTTGCTCCTCTGTTCACTCCCAAGGATCTGAGGTCAGATGCATCACCTTGTGCCTCTTCAGTGAAACTGGATGCTCTGACACACAAAAGGAAAGGGAAAATGCAGTGGTGACTGAATTCTAATGAGTCCCACTCACCCAGCAGTCTTTATGAAGTAAAGGTTTTGCAGCCCCCTTACAGCACTGGCAGCTGAGAGAGGGGCATGGGATCCTCTGCTGGGGTTTGACCCTTTGAACACTAACCCATGGATATTGTTCCTTCCTCTGCCCACATTATGGCAACTAAATGCAGCAGAATAATGTAACAGTCTCTTAGATGGTGGGGCTGGAAGCAGCTGCAGAACATGGTCCTGCAGGGGACACAGACAGGTGAATCTATGTGACTGCTGGTGCCAGTGAATGGGGCAGAGGAAGGAAGGTAATTTAATACCCCAGCAGTGAAGCCAGGCTCAGGAGATCACTTTCCTCAGGGATAGCAGATGGTGAGTGGCTGTAAAGAGCAGCCCCACCCAGCTCTGCATGTGGCACCCGCCGTTTATAACGGATGGCCCTAAATATTTATTAAGTGTTATTAAAAAGCTCATGTTACAGCATCCCTTCAGATACACACCAAAGCCAGGGCAGGGTTTCAATGTCAAGCCTTCAGGTGGCTTTTTTACACATTTACAGTGTTATTTCTACACCAATGTACACTGAACTTGCGTCAGGAAACTTAAATGAAGATTTCTGTGTCCACATAGAAAACTGGCAGCCATAGAGATTTTAACAGGTGACTTTGTCATTTTGAATGCATTTATCAGAGCAGTACTTGTCTTTCTTCCTTCTTTCCTCATGGTTTCAGCACATGCTGGCTGACATTATAAGTAGGTTACACTTGTAAAAGAGGGGATGGGAATGATAATCTTTGTCACTTAAAGAAGATTGCATTGCTCACTGAAACCTTTGGGATTTTGAGTTGATTGGTTGCTTGGGTTTTGTTGGGTTTTTTTTTATTCCTTTTTAGTTTGTTTTTCATGTCTGAATGTGCAGTAGTACTCAGCCTTGAGGAAAAGGAGAACTGGGGGTGTTGATTAAAAGTGCTGAGTGCCGAAAAGTGATCATGGCCAGTTTGGCATCCCATATCAAGTTGGAAAGTTTGCTTTGTGGTGTTGTCTGAAGTGGATATCACATGCTGATATCCACTTTTTGCCCTTTTTCTGCCCTTTTTTTTTGGCCTTTTTTTGCCCTTTTTTGCCCTTTTTTTTTTGTGCCTTTTAAAACAGGCCATGATGAGTCCAAAAACAGGGGAACCAGGAGAAGGAGAACCCGCCTGAGCTACACAGGAATTCTGGTCTCTCGCAAAGAGGAAGAAAGGTTTTCTTCTCTCTTCTCCTGCCTTGTTCATTATGTTTCTCCCTTGCCTTTCCAGAAATACAAATGCCTTTCTGAAACAGTATTCTCACTTTGCAAGAGCTGGTTACCACCAGATTCCCAGAAAACAATGACAGGAGCAGTGGGTTTTAAACATGTTTTTACTTACACATCCTAAACATTCTCCAGTGAGCATGCAAACCTCTTTAGAAATGTCACAAGTGTGCACAGCATCGATGGATTTGCTCTCATTTATGACATTTCCTAGCCTTTTATAAATAGTCTGCAGACTCCAGGTTTCTCCAGGCAACAGCCAAAAAACCAAGGAGCTGTTATGATACCTCCCTGTTTCATCTTTGACATCAATGGCTGTGGATTTGAGTGTTCTCCTTGACTGAACTACATCACTTCTCATTTAAAACAGTGGCTTCTTAGAAGTGGTTGTTAAAATGGTATTATAACTGGGAGTCACCATTTAAGTTCTGCCTATATTTAAGTGATTTTAGGTCTTCCTTATTGCCTGGAAACACATTTTTGTCTTTGTGTTGAGACTGAGACTGAAATCAGCTGGTGTTAGGGCAGAGCAGTGGTAGTAGTGAAAATCAGGATAGTGCTAAATGACTGCAATGTCACTGTTTGTTTATCTTGAAATGTGAAAAAAATCTCAATTTTATATCTCAGTGAGAAGAGCACCTGTGTTTTCAGATGATGCTGGGATGAATATTTTTGAATGAGATGTTGTTTTGAAAGTTAAGGTATAACCCAATGTAAGTAATCTCTTGGACTTTTAACTGTGATGAAAATGTAAATAGATTATTTATTGCCTATCCTGTGAAGTGTTTTTTAATGATAGCTGTGTTTCTGTGCTCTTTTGGCACAAGTGAAATAGTGATTATGCAAACACTTAAATTATCCTTTGAGCCCTTTTACAATTAATGCAGGTGGTTGGTTTTACTTAGATGTGAGTGGTTTCTCATTTTAGGGAAAGTTCCATATTCCATATTCCACATCCATATTCCTCATGGATGGGGAAAGCTGGCGTGTCTCATGTGAAGGAAAAGCCCAGGCCCATGCATTTTAAAGGGCAGAAAAGAAGAAAAATCAAGAAGCTACAAATCTTTTATATATTCCTGCAAGACTTGAGGACAACCTGAAATGTCCTTTGAGAAAGATTCATGAGTTGTCTTGCAAACTGGCACCAGTTTGGATTTGGTCCTGTGCAAAACCTGCTTGACACTTAGGAAATCTTCAAGAGACTGGAATCTTCCAACAAATACTAGAGCCTGCCTCATTAGAATGTTGTTTTTACCTAAAGTTTTCCTTCAAATCTCTGGAAGTTATGACTATAACACATCTCCTGGTGTAGGTCTTTTTGACATGGTCTTACTATTTTATTCAATATTCTACTGCTGGGTGTTTTTGGTGTAGGATTTTGAAGGACTAGATGAGAAAGATTTCTNTTTTTTTTTTTTTTTTGTAGTATCAACTAAATTAAAAACCATTGAGTCTAGAGCAGCTTTGAAATTTTGCTTCCCAAAAGTATGTTTGGAAACCAGGTTTGAAAACTGCCAATTTTGCATGGCTACAGTGAAAAAATTTATCCATTCTGCTTCAGGACTTGCATTTTGCAGCAGCAATCTAAGAGGTTTTGACACTTCCTACACTTTAATCTGTGTTTTCACTTGCTCAGTTTACAGAACAAATGCTTCTTGTAATACATACAGAAATAAAAATGCACACTACCATTATTCACTTCACTCATGACAGCCTGAGACTGATTAGTTCTAAACTGTTTTAAAGCAGTTGTGCTGTGTTTAAACTGGAGAGCTGTTAAAGACTTGCTCTGCTGTATTTTCCAGAGTTTTTCTGCTGAGAGACAGGAATACTTGATGGTCTGACTCAGAATTTGAATATTTTACCCCTTGACATTAGAAGTAAAGGTGAAGGTATTAGTGAACAGAGCTTTGTTTTAGGGCAAAGGGCAACATATCAAGACATTACCTAACAAATAAAAATGGAATCTTTCACCTTATTTGTAAAAGAAAATGGTGAAGATTTACTTTTTAGAATGATTGTAGCACACATGTAGTGCTGTTTTATGTCTCCAGCAAAGTATAACAGATGGACTGTGGGTTTATTGGGAAAAAAAAGTGTGCTGAAAGATTTTTATTATGTGAGAAAGAGAGAACAAAACCCAAGGAAACATCTGGACAATTAATCTCTCAAATCTTTGTATATAACGTGAAGAAAAATACTGAAATATTTCAGAAGCCTTGCTCAGAAACAAATTAACTATTGTTAGCAAAGCACAATAATTCACCATCCTTCATGCAAAAAGATCTTTTCAATTAATAATTAATTGATGCCATTTTGTTCTTCACCCCTGGAAAAACAAAGAGCAGGGAGGGTAGCATGTTCCCCCTGAGGTTTCTGGTTTGTCATTATAAAGTGATGAATCACTTTCACTGAGGCTGAGCTGATTTGTCGTCTCCCAAGGAAGCAAATGTCACTGTGGGGGAAAAGGGTTCTTTACCTGTTATTCAGGGCTCTGTGGTGTCTGGTTTCTGATCTGGACCCAAACATCTGGCAGCCCTGCCACCTCTCCCTGACATGTGTGCACAATGTGCACTTCTGCTTTGTGGGTCTCTGTGTGGGGAGGGCTTGGCTCTTTATTTTAAAGCTGCACAGTGACAGGTGAGCAGGGAAATGGGTGCTTTTTGTCTGGGCTGGTGAAACATTATCTTTTTTTGCAAGTGTAGGTTGCTGTTTAAAGGAGAGTTTCCCAGAGCTGTGGGGCCCTCGAGCTGTTCTGAATGGAAAGGGGGAGGTTGCCATCCACGCCTGCTGTCTGAGCTTGTGTTGTTCTTCCCTGTGGCACTGCAGAGAACAGCCCAGATCAAACCATCCACACCCTCATTTCTCTGCTCTTAGTTGGGATCTTGCTATGTTGGTTTCCTCTCCCTCAGCTTTACATATTTTGGGAAATGGGAAAGGCTTCCATTCTTTGGTTTGCCCTCTTCTACCCTTTGAATTCTGGTGTTGGCTTCCCCTCCTAGCAGCCCCTCTGGGGGTTTCTAGGAGATATTAATTCAAACACTGCTAGAAGTGTGTACCTTGGCCTTTCTCCTCTTGCCCCAGCCAAATAAGAACATGGATATTTTTGCTGCACCATTTCTATCTGGACTGGGGCTCCTTTTCCATCTGCAACCGTGGGAGCTCCAAAGCAGGCACACAAAGGAAACAATAATCAAATCCCACAAATAAATCATTCCCCTGTGCAGTCTGAGTTGTGGCCAGAGCTGGGAAATCAACCTCCTTGCTGAAGCTCAGGCTCATGGTTTGTGCCCAACCTGGGCTATTGTATGTCTGGATGTTTGGTATACAATACCTGTTTTTATATATCTTTGAACATTTTTAAATTATTAAGTGATGAATCAAGAAAACTCTCTAGCTATAGTCTGGAAGAGGAATGTAGGATTATTTTAGGCTTTTGGTTTGTTTGTGGGTTTTATTTGTTTGGTTTGGGTTTATTTTTTACTCAGTCTAACAGATAGGAAAACCTCTAAATACATAGGCTTTAAAGATAGTACAGTTCAGTCCAGGTCTTGAAAATGGAACTACTTCCAATATCCTGATTTTTCCAGTGCCCAGTGTTTATATGATCTTCCCCATCCAGTTTATTTGTTGCCAAATACTGTCCAAAAATATACTGTCCAAAAAATCCTTGGTGGCAAAGTGGTTTTATTCAGACTGTTTAAGATCTAGTTTTGGTAGAACACTTCTTTCATGTCAGCTGCAATACTGCTCAATATGGTGTTGCAATTAGAGCTTCACAAACAAAATTGGGACAGTTATATGTCAGGATAAGATCTAGTGCCATCAAAAGAAGTTGAAATTTAATTAGAGGGTAGCAGTCTTTGAAAAGCTTCTGTCATCACAATAGCAATAAATTCTACTTAGTTTTTGTCTTGCATGAAGACAGAAAACAATATGCAAAATTTTATAGAAAAATATGCCAGTGTGTTTCCCTCTGGGAATAATTTGTTGTTTTGAGTCCTGCTGTGAATGATGGTCTCAAATGAATCAAAGAAGTTTTATCATGTTCTCACCAGTGATTTAGGAAAAAAACCCCATGAAATGCCATAGGTACTTTTATTAGTTCAGTGTGTGTGCTGTGTTTATTTGTTTTTCTTTCATGGATCATATTTGAAAGGGCATTAGGAAATAGATTTAAATAGTGTCTTTTGACTGTTGTCTGTATTCCTATATTTAATTCTTCAGTGTATACTTACTAGTTGTATTTGCCAAATTAGTTGATCTCAGCCACTAAAAAATAAAAATGTTGGGATCTAGATTATTGTACTGATATCAGCTCTGTGTCTCCCAGCTCTGCACATAAACTAAGATAAGAGTTTTCCTTTGTGATTAATTTGTTCAATAGCATTATACTGGGCTAAATGTTATTTTCTAGAATAGACTATTTAATATTTCCTTCAATTTCTGGTCACTGAAATAATCTGAAATTCACCATGGATATATCCATTATCAGTGCCTCACCAATTTGTGTCTCCCTGGCATAATACTATAAATTAATTTTTACTATCAGTACTATAAGTGTATGACATAGCATGAAGACAACTAATTTCCCTTACAAATCCTAATTCAAGGAGTGTCAGACCTCAGAGAGAGAAGGTGGGGTTTGTTTTTTTTCCCATGGATTATTTACTTGCTGAGTCATGGTGGTACTTAAGGTATCTTACCAAAGTGTGGCAGAAAGAGCTTGATGGTCTGGAAGGACCAAATCATAACACCTTTTTTGGAAGAAATTAAGAAGTTATGTTTTTCTGGAGTTTAGGTAATATTTTAGTTATTTAGGGAGTGGCAATGATATCATTAATTAAAAGAAGCAATAGGAAAATTGTGGATTGCTTTTTAAAAAAAATAACTCAGAAAACCCCCAGCCTTTTCTCAAAATATAACAAGAAATGTAGTAGAACCAACCTTCCTGTTTCCTAAAGGATTAATTCAATCCAGTCATTGCACACAAAGCTGGGATATTTGCAGGGCACAGCCATGGCCAACCATAATCAACTTGAAAAACTACAGCCCCAAATTGCTGCATTAGATCGTTCCTTAACCAACTAAAATTATTTGCATTTGGATGCAAAATACATTCTGCAAATGAAGAGGGAAACTTTTCCTGCTTTATTTGCCTAATTCCACATCTGCTCCCATTGATGGTCAGTTCAGAGGACACCAAGAAGGGCAGGAACACAAACCAAACCAGAGTGGGGTGGCAAATGGAGTCTCCAGGAATTTGGCATGGCAGGTGCCCTCAAATATGATTTGTACAAAGGCAGTGAAAAGGTCAAACCATCATGGCAGAGCTTTCCTTTCACTTGGCTGCTGCTTCGTTTCGGCAAAATTTGGCAATAAGAGAAATGGTGTGTCCTTTCCTCTTTTTCATAAAGTACTTTTCTTGTAAGTTTGTACTTTTCTCATAAGTTGGATTTTTACCTTTGATGCACACTGAATGATGTTCGTGTCCCTCTTGTATGCTCCTCTTCAAGGTGAAGCTGACAAAGAGAGGAAAAGTCCTTGGAAAGGATTTGTGTTCAGTCCCTAAGAAAGCCTGTTTTCACTGAAGAACAATGTTGGTTTGGTTTCTTTTTAGATTATGTCTTCCTTCTGAATTGACTTCTCCCTTATGTTAAGTTTTATTTCCCTGGCTTGTTGAGGACACAAATGAAACCTGGTGAGACATTTTCAGTACCATGAGGGCTGAATTATTAAGCACCTGGTAATTCCCTGGAAGTAAGCTCAGGCTCTTAACCTGGCAGTATTTCTGAGCCAAAACTGCTCCTTTTCCTGCCACATGCTGCAGTTGTCCAGTCCATGCTGTGTGATCTGGGTGACTGGCACACAGATAAAACCTCATCTAGGATGTCAGCTCCTTTGAAAACACAACAGAGCCCTTGCTGTTACACACATTTGGTATAACAAGGAGACGGTGTTGGGTTCCCTTTATTAATTAATGTCAGGGCTGAAGCTGCTGACACTGAGCAGAAGTTTCTTTTGCTGCTCTCCTGTCACAAGGACCTGACACCTGCAGCCTGTGTCACACCTCTTGTCCATGTCCCCAAGATCTGTGCTTGCACACTGTGAGTAAAAGCAAACAAGGAATTCTGAGGGAATTTCTACACATTCCACCTCAGTACTGATTGATTCAAGCCAATCTTTCAGTACCTACTAATTTTCTCCATTTCACTAAGTATTTTTGATGGTGTCCTTATTATGGTTTCCTTTCCATACAAGTTGCTTCAGTGAGAAGTATTTTCAGAACCCATTTTTGGTTCTGTTTTCAGATAAGCTGTCACATTGTGGAGGCTCTGCAGAGACCCAAATGAGAGAAATCAATTGTCTGTGCTTGATTCTTTTGTGGAGTTGGTGGAGTGTGTCCTCCCAGGATTCTCAGCTTGTCACAATCGCCATGGGATGTGACAGCAGCTTTTTTTACTGTAATTATGTGCTTGTAAATGCTGCACATTTCTTTTCAGCATCTTGTCCAGAAATGCAATATTTGAAGTGAAAACACTGTATCTCTGGAGTACACTGTGTAATACAAAACATATTCAAGTCAGAAAGGATTAACTGCTTCTGTTACATTCTCTTTTTCTGTAATTCTTATTTGCTTTAGTGCTGTACTCCAGTCTCCACTGGAGTCAGAAATGCACAGACACATAAAAATTCTGCCTTTCTGAAAGAGCCTTTTTCCATACCAAAATGGGCCTCCCACCCCAATGGGCTTCCTCCTTTTTCAGAGAGTCATTCTCTTGCATGAAGTGAACAAATTCTTTGAGTCTGAATCTCTTCCAGATATCTCTTTACTACATAGACTCTTTAGCTTTTTATTGCTGCAATAAATCGGGGAAGTTCCATCAAACTGATGTTATTTGTGTGTGCTTTACAAATACATATAGATGAAAAATGCAGAATTTTTACAGCTAAAATGGCATTTGAAGGACATCAGTGGTTCAAACACTGTAATTGAGAGGCTGGAGGTTCACTGAACGTTCAACCTCGTTTTTGTAATCCAGTCTTTAATGGCAGAATCACTTAGCATTTTTGAGTAGAATATTTGCCTGGGGTTGTATGAAAATGCGTGTTTTTAGCAGGTGTTCCCTCATTTCTGAAGGTTTGGCTTTGACACCACATTATTCCCTTGACAGAGGTGCTTTTATTTATGTCAGTCTTAAAATGTAAATTGCAGTAGCTCTGATGTTCCAATCAATATTCTTCAACTCTCATCGTCACATTCCATTTATTTTAATGCTGCATCTCAAGTTCCTAACGAGTGTTGAAACTGGAGTCTTTGAAATAAAACATATCAACAAGCAATAAAACCCCACACTTCAATAAAAAAAAAAAATGAACAAAACCACCCACCCAAAACTAACAAACACAAAAACAAAACCAAGACATCAAAATGAGCATTTACTGGTACTTAAAGTCAGCAATTTCATTAAACCCATGAATGGACCAAGAAAACAGTAGCTTTAGAGAATATATATTTTGCTTCTTTTTTCCTCTCTCTCTCTGGTTTAGCTATTTTTGTATTCCTGTTTCACAATTGTCTGGTTTTTGTTCCAGTGGCTGTTAATCTTTTGGTTTATAAAATTATTATTATTATTTCAAAGCCTGTCAGACTTTTGGTGGGGAAGTCACCACGAGGGGAAAGTGTTGGCAGAAGGATCTCAACACTGCTCTTTACCCTTTGTGTGTGTGTTTCTAGCATAACCACTCTGCACTTCCAAAAAATAAACTGTGTTAAGAACTTTTGCTTTCTGTCACATTTCTGAATATTAATCGTTAGGCAAGGCTGTGCTTAAAATTAAGTTCTTTCAGAAGCATAAATCTGTGTTGTAATGCATCCTTGTGAAGCTTCACAACCTTTAGGAACATGCAGATTTCCAGAGCCTGTTTTGGGAGTATCCTGCTGGTCACTCAGTAACCAAAATGCTTCAAATGAGTGATTAAAACCCTTGGGCAGAATTTTCTCTGTTTTTCTGGTTTCTGTGTACTAGTATCAGTGGGACAGTGTTACATGATTAAAGGCATAAGGATTTTTTGGCACAATAAAATTTAATTTTTTTATTAAATTTTCCAACAATCCCAACAGCTACTGCCAATTTATGTCACTTGGAAACTGAGCTACTCAATCATAATATTTTCATATTATTGCTTTGGCTTAGGATGTTTCTCCCTTGGGTTAGGCAAGCTGGATATCAAGTCTAGTGAGAGTATTGAAGAAAAGGAAGTTTAGAAGAATGTTTGAAGTTAATCTGAGATAAAGCATGAACCTCACTTTGGAGGAGGTAAATAGTTCCTTGAAGGATTGGACTGGATTTTAGCTGTTTGTTGTTATGCTCTGTTTGCCACCAAGCTGAAATTTTGGCTTGCAGCCCCTTCTGGGTTATTTGGGGAGGAGTCACCTGCTGAGTAATGGACATCTGGGTAAAGCTGAAGGATTTTCCTGAAGGGGGTGCTGCTTGGTGCTTTGAACAGCCTGCAGGAGAGATGGGCTGTTTTGAATTTCGTAATTTTTAAATTTTTGCTATTGACAGGTTTTTGGGGGATGTAAAAGGTGAACCTCATTTTTCTCTTCTGCTTCTGCCAAGAGTTCCTTTAAACCTCTGTGTGGAAGTGGGGAGAGGAGAGACAAAGGGAAATAGAAACATAATTTCATTTTTCTGTGCCTTAACCTCTGTGTGCCAGACTGCTCCCACCCTTCCACTCATAAACTGAGTTATTTGTGAAGAGTTAACTCCACTGCTGCAGATTGTGAGCTGGCCAGTGATCTAGGAGCAGGTTATTTACTTACATGGATCTCCTCTCATCAGTGCATGCAGGAACCAAACCTTTCAGAGACATTTTTATTAGTCTCAGCTTTTCAAGGCTCTCTTACTTAGTAGTTAGGAAGCTGAGCTTCTACTGCCCCATGAAAATAATAAAAAGGTGAATTAATAGTCTAGAGGTGTGTGCTGTCATATTCCTGGTTTCTGTGGGGTGTGACACATATGAATGAGCTGGACTGAGTTTAGTTCCCACTTTGTGAGCTGGCCAAGACCAGATTCTCCCAACTCCCATCAAGCAAAGGTTAATAATAAACTGACCAGCTCATCAGTCACGTTGCTTCATGGTATTCCCACTTTTCAGCTAACCTGGGATCTCCTTTGTGAGATGTCCAGAAAAGAGGAAGACATTTGCAGAAGAATGGATTCTGGATGAGTGGTTGGTGAACTTCCTTGCCTGAAATGTGATGAGGGATTGTCTGTGTCTGCTCCTTAACGAGTTAACTGGAGAAAGAAATTAATATTTCAGAGGCCCTGAAAATAGAACTGAGAAATCCAAGAAAGCCAATTGGTGTCTGGTGTAATTTAATTTTCTTTTTCCCTTCCCATTTGCTGGTTTGGCCCTTTTTTGTGTGTGTAGTGGGGGCAGAAGGAGTGAGGGAGGGGAAAGGGTCTTGTATACACTGAAATATTGAATAATTTCATTTACGGACAGAACCTGTTGGAGAACCATTGTCTGGTGGAAAATCCAGTGTCTACTAAATCTACTTTTTCCATGTGAGAGCCTGAAATATTGCCAAAACACAGCAGGAAACCCAAATTGCAGTATAGTCTTTCAGGTCAGTTTGGTGCCCATTAGAATTTAGTTGAATGCATTGCAAACATTTAGTTTTAAAACAACTTAATATACCTGCTTTTTCCAAGCAGTACATTTCCTTCCAAGGCCTGAAATCCAAGCTGCCTTTGTTTCCTGAAGCCTGAGCTGACCAGAGGGCTATTCCTGGCATAAAATAACACTTTTCCTTTAACCAGTCTTGTTTATAACATGTCATGGTTAGTCTTGTGTAACTCATCATGGAGTTACACAACTGGAATTTATTATGGGAGATACAGAAGGCCTAAGATAAATGGCATCTGAACTGGAACTTTTCTATGGCAATGGGAAATGCATTTTAAAGTTGAGATTAACTCAGCTGAAGTGTTTTGTTTCTGCTCAATAGATTGAAATGAGATGATTTTGTTTAAAAATTATAGAAATATATGAATGTTGATGCAAGAGAAATGCAAGTGAAAATTCCCTTGACCTCCAGAAACTGTACATGAAAAATTTTATTGTTTTGCTGGTATCCAAAATTGCCTTAAATATGTGAGAGAAAAGAAACAGATAAGCTTTATTTGACATTAGTGTGAATAAGTTGTGTTGATGTGTGTTTGAAATATCAAAATTTTCCAATGAAGAACAGAAGTTTGAATATTGACAATGGATGTTAAATTTAGGCACAGCATGGAGAGCATAGGTGTGATGCAGGGAGGCATCTGAGGGATTTCCTTCAGCCCACAGGCAGCAATTTTTGTAAAGGCAGACATAGCTGGATGAGGTGGAGATGAAATGTTAATTTATAAACACTTCTGTGCTATGTTTATTTACACATAGATGTTCTCATATTGATACAGAGATCTGGAGACCTTCCTGAGGAGAAGAGCACAACAGTGGATCTGTCTGATCATGTTCTGGGAATTTAACACCATCTTGTTCCTCTCATCTTTCCTCTCTTAGCACAATTCGCTCATTTTTGTATTAAAGCTCCATTGCTTTAGTAACATAATATGGGTGTCCAACTGCCAAAGCAAATGTAGGGTGTAGATTTTCATTAGTCAGAGCTCTGGAAGCTTTTATTTGATTAACTATTCTAAAGCAACACAAGAGCTGCGTGATAAAAGCTTTGCATGCTCCTTTTACCACACATGCTTACGAGAGGAACTAGGGGGTTATTTATATATTGTGGTAAAAAATTGCATTAGCACTTGCTGCCTCAGCAGACTCCTTGGGTTTTGCTGGCATTCTCCTCTGGTTATGCACTGGCCCTACACAGTAAAATATAATGAAGGGTTTTGGGGACGTTTCAACACATCAATTATCAGTTTTATACACAGGGCCATCCGCGGCTTGCCCAGCTCGATGGAAAGACCTGTGGCTTTGGTTCACACGGTAATGATGGGCAATTCCCAAAGGGCCAACAATACCCAATGACAACACGAGCCTGGAGCTGGGCAGATCCCTTACCTCTGCCAGAAAGGAGGATTCTGATGGCCTGCTGGAGCCATTCTTCAGTGCCACAGCTCTGTCACAACAGCGTTCAAGCCGTGTCTGGGCTGTGCTCGGTTTGTTGTTGCAGCTCCTGGGGTGGAAGTCAGCTGTGGCATAACCTGTGTCAACAAAAGCCCAGCACAAGCAGTGGGGTTTGTGTGTTGTTAGCCACGTTGTCATGGACTCTTTGTTTTCCCCTCTGGTGGCTGCTGAGGTCAGACGTCAGTCTGGGGGCACACGGAGA
Organism: Cisticola juncidis; assembly: GCA_013400215.1. Taxonomy (NCBI): domain Eukaryota; kingdom Metazoa; phylum Chordata; class Aves; order Passeriformes; family Cisticolidae; genus Cisticola; species Cisticola juncidis. The sequence goes on along the minus strand of VXBR01001841.1, from coordinate 910,251 downwards.
AGGGCTCTGGTGGTGCAGGGATTACCTCATTAAAGGACTATGTGCTATATTAATAGTGGCTTTGCCAGTGTTACTTTAGGTAAACCCTTGCTTTTTCTGGCCTAGTCAAAACACTGAAACACTTCCTGTTAATTATGGGCTTCCATCCACGGTGCCTGGAGAAGAGACAGATGGAGTGGATGTGTCTCTGAGGCTGTTTCCTGCCTTCTTGTTTGCTGCAGCTTACAAACTGGTGTTATGGCAATAGTGGGATGGGAGGGTTGGAAGGGACAGAGGATGAGAAAGAGGAACAAGTCAGCTGCTTTTCTCTTCCTGCCTCTTCCCACCTTCTGAAAGGCTCTGCTGAGAAGCAGTGAGCTAACTTAGGAAACTTGGTGTTATCCTTGGCCACACCCTTTCCATGGAAAACCGCGTGTCAGCGCTGCAGAGGTGCCTCTCCCCACAGAGAGCTCTGCACAGGCTTCCCCTGTATCCTGGGATGACCTCTCACAGGCAGCACACACTCTGCTCCCTTGCTGTCCCTCTGAGCCCTTCAGTTTTAGCTTTTGTATTTTTCAGTTCCTGTACTGCATTAGTGTATAACTCTGAACTCCATATGGAGTGTTAGTAAGCTCTCTTCACAGTGTGGTCAGACAAAACAATCCTCCCAGGACTGAGAACCAAGGACATGATCTACCAAAAAGTACAAACAAAAGCAAACTGGGGGTGCATGACTTCATCACCTGAAACTGTAATTAACTGGAGGATAAACCACTGATATGCAAATAGACCAAATTTACAACTGTCTGAAAAACTCGTGACCATGGTCCACCATGGGTGTAGCCTCTGCCAGGCTTTTGGCTGCCCAGGTGTACCTATTGAAGGCCTTTAATAAATTCATTCATTCACTTTTATTCATTCATTCACTTCATTCTCTTCACTCTGTCTAGCCCCTGGTCTAGGTGTCCCTCCAAGGCATCACTTCTTCCTTAGCTGGGCTTGCAGCTCTGCTCCACCACTGTGCTCTCCCTGCACTGGGGGCTGGGATCCAGTGACCCCTCTGCCTCCTTTATGTTGACTCCCTGGAAAAAAGCAAGGGGTTTGATTTCAAAATTGGCCTTCAGAAAAAGAGTCTTTAGCAGAAAGAGATGTTTTAAGGTATCCAGGACCTACTGTTCTAGAGTTTAAAGATGGCATTAATTTTGAGCCTTGTAGCCTTGATTGTCAGGGTAAAACCATTGTATTAAATGATTCTTGAGTTGTAGAATTTGCTCCTCGTGGACGAAAAATAATTCTAAAAATACTTTTATTTTTCTTTTAGTTTTTTTAGGTTTTTTTAAGAGAGTTATTTGCAAAAATCTGGCTCTTGTATATTTTTCTGCCCTTATAGTAAAAGATGTCTGTGTGGCTTTTAATATTGTTATTCTTTTATAGACTGCAAAAATGCATTGCATTTTAATTGGGTGGCTCCTCTCACTGGAGTTGGAGAGAGTGGCTCAGAAATTATTGCTTTGTTTTTGATTTGAGAGAGGTCTTCTGTAACTGAAGAAGTGAAGTTACTGTAGAAACAACAATTAAGCTTTTAAAATACAGAGTCAGGTGTGCTATATAGGAAAATGAGCAATATTAGCAACACTTCCAAATTTCCTGGCTTCCACAGGCTGCCTTCTAGCTGGGAATCACAAGTGCTATATAAACATAAATATATGTGAGTATATATATGGGTAGAGGAAGCCTGACCCATGGGAACGTTCTGATGTTTTCCTGAGCTCACACATTGGAGCCTGGTGAAGGAGTCAGGAAGGGTGCCAAGGTTTCCTGATTTGCAGAGCTTTGTTCTTGCAGACAGACAGAATCTCCTGCAGGCTGTGTGTGTGCTGCCTGCATTTACTGACATTTGCATGTACACAGCAGAGGGCATGACCATGGCATCAAATCTCTGATAAATACCTATTTCCTAACATATTGTCTGTGGGGAATGAAACCAGTGAAGCTTGGTTTCCTCTGGATTTGAGTTTCATGGCTGGACTCTCTGATGTCCAGTGAAAATCTGAGTTCCAACTGAAGCTTTTCCCACAGCTGGGGTATTGCAGAGCCTCTTGTGTTCTTTGATTCTCTGGAGTCTAATAAAATAGAAGTTTATGCTGCAGTCTTTCCTGTTTGTGGGGCACCACTAATGGGGGCTCCCTTTTTTCATCCTCTTTGCTGTTTCTATTTTTAGTAGTTTTATTAGAACAAAGCATAATTGTGATCACTGATCCCCTGTCAAAGAGGTTATAAAAGTCCATCTCAGATATACTAAGATGGAAAGCCAACAAAGATGTGAAATTATGCAGACTTTACAATCACTGTAGTTTTCTTATGATACAGATCTAAAAATTGGGTTGTCTTTTCAGGAAAGGCATTGGGTTTTTTTCTAAGTAAAACATGAATAAGGACTGGTATTTACAAATGGTGATAATACTTAAATATGATAATATGGGCTGCCATCAAAGCCATAAAAAATTATTAGTCTGAGTGATGATAATGGACACAAATGCCTCAGGACTTCTAAGGAGAAGAACAAATCCAGTACCAGCAGGGCCTGTGAAGACAGGCAGAAAAACTGGAAATGAGAGGGTTGATACTGTCCAGAAGTAAAAGCAATTGAGCAGTCAATTACTTCTAGAAGTTGTTTGTTTAAACATTGAACTACTGCTAGCATTTTGAGTTATCCATCTGAGCAAATAACAATGCTGCTGTATGTCCCTCAGCCATTAGCTGCAAACCCTTAGGAGCAATTCTGTTTTTACTCTCTTGAAATCACATTTTTTTGACAAAGCAGCAGTAATAATGTGGGTTGCAAATTACACTTGGTATAAAATTTAAAAAAAAATTTAAAAAAGGAGTTAAACTGCAATTTAGCACAGCCAATGAAAACATTTGTTTCACAAGTTTAAACTTTCCCATGGGAATGCTGGAGCAGCCCTTCTGATCTCTCTGTGTGTATTCAAAGGAAACATCTTTACAATACAGATGCTTGGGAAAACACTCTGGAACACAGACATTGCTTCTCAGGATCACAGAAACACAACAAACTTACTGATGTTTGTTTATAGTTAAAGGTTTTTTAAAAATAGCAGAGCAGATTTAGGGGAGTGTTGTTTTTTATGTTTGTTTGGGGGGGTGGGGGGTTGTTGGTTATTTGTGCCTTTTATGCTGAAGGTCTTATCTTTTTCCAAACAGGGGCAGGCACAAACAAATCTTTATGCACGTGCAGTAAAATAAGGAGGTGATTTTGATGTCTGCAGTGGCAGTGGGTGAAGCTGCTGCTGTCACAGCTGGACTTGGGCCAGTTGGATCAAATTCACCTCCCACGGGTCATATTTCAGTGGCTCCAAAGAGACAATGGAGGAAATTTCCACCCACTCGGTGCTGAGGTGATGTGTCAGTATTCAAGACATGACAAATCTGTAAGAATTTTACTCCTGCATCTGTGCTGGATGTGATTTTGTGCCTTTCCTCTGTAAAACCTTCCCCTCCAAGACAAATGGATGTGACTTGACAAAACCAGGTATCTTTCCCTGCAGGGCTCAGGCACTGCTGGATCACATTTCTGCAGTGGCTCTGATGTGTAGGTTGTGGTCCCCTTCACAACATCTCAGCACCAACCTGTGCCCTGGACTGTGGGAAATGAGAGGGGGCAAAGTTTTCATGTGGCAATTCCAGCCTCACTGGTAGAAATGGCCAAATACCAATGCTGGTCATCCTCAGGACTTCCTGAAACACTGGCAGCAGCACTCCTACCTAATCAAATGGCTTTGTGTAATTTTAAGGAGTTGGGAGAATCAGCTGGTGTTTGAAGAAGGTTTGTTATGCAGGAAAGCAGAAGCAGAGTAAGCCCTTCAGAAATATCCCCTTTGTTATCAAGTGAGGGAGCTCAGCCCCTGTGGCAATGACTGGGTAATGTCTGCCAGAGGTGTTGAAATGACTCCAGACTGCTTTGAGAGTTTCTTTAAAATGTCCTGCTGGGCTGAGTGCCTAAATCTTGGTTGCTCTGATACCTAAATTAATCACCTGCACAAAGTGATATGAATGTAGTCTGAAGTTCATGTTTTGTGATTCAGTCTTGAACTGTGATTGCTGTATCATGGTGCTTTGGCTGCTCCTTTAACTAATTTTGTGTGCTGAGATTCCTCAGTAGTTCAGACCTCTTTTAGAAGGGCTCTCAGGATTGTCTTGGTAAAATTCCTGCCACATTCAGCACTGCTGGATAAAGGGAGTCAGGTACTGTTTTCCTTCTCTCTGATCTCACTGGGGATTCTCACTGAGTTCAGTGTCATGGTTTGCTTTGGAAAAGGCCATGTGGAAGTCACATTGTGCATCCATCCTGGTGGCAATCTGGGAACAGAACCTCATTAAACTGCCAGCCTTTTTCCTGTGTATCATGCAGGTGGTTTTGGTGTGTGATCTCTGACTAGGGTAAGACAAAAATTTGGGGCATCCTTCAGCAGATCATAATGGCTCTTTTTGCAGAAGATCTTAAAGTGTCAAATTTCAGTAATTTAGTGCAGGACTTTAACCACAGTTACACACTGCAGTCTTGCTGCTGACTCCAGAAACATGGTCAGGAATGATTTTTGTTACTGCTGCTTGAGTGATTCATAATGCTCTGGAAAACACCTGATAATCATAATTAAATATAAAATTAAATTCCCAAGAAAGTTGCATATGTTATAGAAGATATCAACATTATTTCATTCCGCAGAGAATTTATTGGCTAGAATCAGAAAAAAGACAATATTATTTTGGTTTTTGCTTCTAGGGTGATGAAATGTTCCTGAAGGTAAACTGCTTTAGCCATTCATCAAAGGCAGTTATTGCTTAATTAAATTAACTGTCAGACCTTATTAATCTGTTTTTTTCTAAATATTGTAACAGAAGCCATTCTTCACTTAAATAAAAAGTAGCAATGTGTCACAGACCAACCAGCTGAAGAGCCCAAAATGTCTGACTCAAACATCTGGCCACAGGGATGTGTTTCTCAAATTCCAGCTGCTCCTGCTAATCCCTTGCCAGCACACCTACAACAGCCTGATCCTGCCTTGTACGAGTAGCTGTCCATGTAAACTGATAAAAACATTACTGTGCCACTCTCTTCCAGTAATAGTTCCATTGAAAAGTTCCAGCTGTTGGAGGCAAAAATATTCTGATGAGGACAATGTGGTGTTTTTCCAGTTCCCCTCACTTAGCAGTGAAGGGGATGTTGCCTTTAGCAATATTTGCCTTTCTTCAAGGCCTCCTGACCTAAGAGATCTGTTTTATTGGGCACTCATGACCTCTCATTACTACACACACAAAACAAGACATGGCTGGAATGGTAGAAATACATCTGTTAAATGAAAAAGCTAAAGGACATCTATCTGAAGACATATATCCTGAAAAAAGCAAACATTAATGGAAGGGACTGAAATGAAGCTGACAGTGAGAATGGCATCCCTTACTCTGAGGCTTTAGTTTTATATTCATACTGCTCCAGTGGCAGGTCCTTTTCTGAAGAGTGCAAAATCCTGTGTGTCTGTCTGTACAGCTGATGTTCATAGTAAATGGTTTTGTCAGTATTCAATTATCGTGGAAACTCCTATATCTTACTGTTCATAGCCCCCACATGTTTATAGAGATCTGGGTATGACCTCAGTGTACTCGTGTCAAACAAAGTTATATTTGAGCAGAGTAACTTTTTTTCTGAGCTAATTTCACAGAATTGTTGCATTAAAAATAGTCTTTTGAAAAACTTGATTTGAGGGGAGTGAGCTTTCAGTCTGGGTGGTGCCTGTACCCAGTGATATCAGGTTGCTCATGGTTTATAGCATCTGGGTCCATGACCAGAGTGCAGATATCTCTGAATGTCCCATTTTATAACACGTGTGTGTTCTGTCTGTCCTGGTAGCAGTGTCTTGAGCAGTGTTAGATGTGTAATGGTTGTTTTGCTGCTGAACAGCAGGCCTTCAGAACCCCAAGGGAATTCACACTGTGTACAGGGCTAAACACTTCTTGGAGGTGCACAGCAGACACAGCTTGCAGCCAAAGGGATTTGCAGATATTTGGAAGGGAAAAGTGCTTCCCATGAGAGCAAGGAAGGGCTGGGAGAGGGGTTTGAAGGAGGTGTGGGAGGTGTGTGATCTCCATCCTGAGAAATACTGATAGTTAAGCATGCAAGACCAGTGGAGCAACCTGGGACAGTGGAAGGTGTCCCTGCCCATGGCACAGGGTGGAACTGGATGAGCTTTGATGTCATTTCCAACCCAAACCATCCTGTGAATCCTGTGACTTCATGGTTCTAACCTAGGGGACTTCATGGTTCTCACCTTGCTCTGTTGCAGTGCTGGAACCACACTTTATCAAAGAAGGTTCATCCTTGTCAAGAACAGCAGCACAGGCCCCTAGAAGTAACATTTGTTTTATATAATACTACTCTTTTTTTTGTTTGAACACTCACTGCTTTCCAGCAATGAGACTAGAAATTCTTATCATACTTCACTGTGCAAGAATCCTCCAAATACTTCACATTCCATTCCCTAGGAAATCTGCACTCTGTGAAAAGTAAATGCTTTGGGAGTGGTATAGCTGGACTGTCTTTGATAAAGAAAAGAAATAAATGGAGAAGAATGGTACTGAATTGTGACCCTCATCAGGAAAAACTGAATTTGCAATTCAACTGTATTAAATGATTTTTCAATAAGAGCATGGCATCATTAAAGGTATTAAAATCCTGTGCAAAAATTGACCCAAGTTATTGCTAAATTGTCAAAGACCGAGCAAATAAGCATTTAAGCTTCTTAAATAAATAACAGTTCTCTGTAGCTTGGAAATTAACAGTAACATGAGCTAGCTCCTAATGACCTAAAGTCATTAGCCAAAACTGTTTGTGTAAAGGTGCTGTGTTCCAGGTATTTTTGTGTCCATGTTGTGTGACTAGAAAACAGATTCTGCTTGAATTCCTATAGGAAGGAATACATGGTCTTTTGACCTCAACATTCTGAATTCTTTAATTGTGAATCAGTGATAATGAATAAATAAACAGGTCAGACAGTTACATTAAAGTGCATATTTAGAGGAGGGTTTTAAAATCAAATATTGAGTCTCTCTGATAAGGCTGATGTGAGCATGGCATTTGTAATGCAGCACTGGCAAATTACACCACATTGGAGGTGATCTTAAAAATGCCTATTGAAGTGCATAAACACTGATCAAGCTCTTTTTCCTAAAATCTGAGACTAATTAAGCAACTGTGATAATTTTGTTACAGCCTGAAGATCAATTAGTTAGGAGGAAGACAGGAATATAATGATGATAATTTTGGATATCTAAAAAGCCTCGGGCATTATTAAAGCACAGAAATACTGGAAGTGATCCAAGTCTTCCTGAATGTCCCACTGTAAATTATTCATGTCCTGGGGAGATGCTGGCAACATCAAAACAAGTGACCAAACTGCTCATAAGCACCATTTTGCCTCCATTCCACAGAAACAAAAAATCTGGTTTAAATTTCAGAACTGCAGTTTTATTTTAGCATAAACCAGGGATCGTTTCTTCATTGTCAGTTATTGTTTTGACTGGTTTGTTTGTTCTTTAAATTGAGAACTCCATGTGTGGAACTCCCAAGGTCTTCAACTACAACTAATAATTTGAGAGAAGTATGTTTGTCTATGAGGTTTTGTAGGAAGTTAGAATATTAATTTCTATCTGTGAAACAAAATAGCAAACTTAATGGAAATGTAATATGTGTGTGATATTTTGACCAAGAAAACTGCCTGGGCCATTAAGAGGGTGCTTGTATTGCTGTAATTTCTGAGATCTGATGCAGGGTTGCATATTTAGAAGCTTTGATGTGATTGAGCTGTGTCATTGTGTGGTTGAGCTGCGTGAGGGAAGGTTGGCTTTGAGAGCACCAGCAAGAGCAAATAACTGGGGTTTTAAAGGCTTTGTCTGCATGTTTCCAATATGATTATTGGACACCTGTGTATCCACTGTTGTATCTCTGTAAATCCCTGTGTTGTGTTTGGTAAATAAAAGCCCTCCTGTAAAAGAGAAGCTCCTGCTGGGTTAGGATGTGTCCTCTGGGTTGGTTATGGATTCTCCATTAGCACTAAGGCTGCTTTTCCTGATCTGATGCTGCCTGAAGGTGCCTCTGTGCCTCAGTTCCCTGCTAAGTTGTTTCCAAGGTCACTGTAAGCATTACAGCTTGTACTTTCTGCTGTGTAATACTGAATAGTGATGCATTTTGAACACAGAATAATGGTGCATTTTGAAAGGGGTTTCCAACACCCAGATGTGCCACAGAAACCCTTGTGGTGCACAAGCGTTTCTGAAAGATGTGAGAGCATTAAGGGCACATCAGAGACCCTTTTCCTGTAAAGAAAATAGAAATAACTTCTCTTTAGTACTTGGAAACTTCTGTTTAATTTACACTTTATAGCAGTTTGTTTTTTTTAATGTGGCAGTTTAATATGCAGCTGTTCCATCTGTCTGGCAGAGCACCACCAAGATGTTTAGGACATATCCTTGGCATTGGGGAATAAAAAGAGAAGGCTTTAAAAAGGAAGGATCAGGGGAAACCTTGCTGCTGTCTGTAGGTACCTGATGGGAGGGTGTAGAAAAAAAATCATCTCTATGACAGAAAAGGGGAGCAATAGATCCAAGCTGGGCAATGGGAAATGCTGGGTAAATAGAGAGAAATGTTTTGCCCTCGTGAAGGGGATGGGATACTGGTGGTGGAACAGTGGGGACTCTCCATCCTTAGAGAGATGCACAACTTGATAAGGCCAAGCCTTGGGTTATCTGGCCTAGGATGGCTGTGGTTTGGACAGGAGCCTGGACCAGATGACATCTGTTCCCTCCTTCCAAATATCAATTATTCTCTGCTTCACTCTAGGATTTCTGAAGCAGTGATCTTTTACAAAATGCAGAAAATCAGCAGGTAATAGGAGCCATTCAGATTTACTGAGTGCTATGGAGGAGATTGTTATTATTTTGGAAAGTGATTGTGGGTTTTGTAGTCACCAGGAGAAATTCATGCAACAAAAGTAATGAATGGTTCTCCTGTAGCCATCAGAAAAATCCCATTGTTTCCTTAATGTTCCAATACCTTGGATATCACCCTAGAAGCCAATTAATGTTTTTTTAATCATAAGATTTACCCTGTAGAATATTCTCCTGATTTATCTTTGTTTTGGGGGACACATAGAGATACTTTATGTATTATTGTTAATCCAAATATGTGTTTTGAAAAACAGCTTATAATAGGAAAATCATGATCTCATAACTCACAAATTAGAACAGCCATGGGGAAATGCCATAATCACAAGATTAGCTCAAAGATTTAAGTGAGGTCAGAGACTTGACTCACCAGTTGTACTTGGACTTTTTTCTGAGTTAAATGAGGGAACTGTGTATGAAGCCCAGAGGCTGATAAGCTCTGTGGTTCATGTGTAATTTTTACTCCTTCTCATTTTGGGGAGTGCTGGTTTTTGGCATTTCTGGTTCAGAAGAGCAGTAATGACTCTCTCTTGCTATCAGCATTATTGGGCATTTACCTCAAACCTGTGGTTGGCTGCACATAACTTCTCCAGAACACAGTGAATAGAAAAACCTCAACAGAAAATGAGGTTTTCCATTCTCACTCAGCTGTAAAACACTTCTTGTTGCTTTTCTTTCCTCTTTTCTTATGGAGCCATTGGTAAATTAAAGAACAGAAAGTCATTGCACCAAAAGAGCTTAGGGAGAAAGTTGCCTCATGTAACATCACCTCTGTGCCATTGGATGTCCCTTATCAGGTCCCATGAACTAAATAAAGCTAAGCCTGGTCATTCCTTGGCACTGATTTTTTTGTTGAAAATCCTTTTTTTGGGTTCTGCTTGCTCCCTCACTACAAATGGGAATTAGAAGTGCATCTTGGCACTGGAATTATTCTGATGAGTTTTAAATTACATATCCAGTAAAAAAATCAGGAGCAGCAATTTCTATACTTAGGCTAAGCATGGTAGAAATCCAGTGTTTGTTCCTGGCACTAAAACATTCAGACATCTTTGCAAATGTGTTAAGTGCTTTGTAATCCAGCTGGCATCTCTTCCATCCAAAAAAAACCCCAAAAGTTGCAGTCCAGAATGTAGCAGAACACACCTGCAGTTTGGCATTGATTTTTTCTGACTCAAAGGTTAAAGCAGGTAATTGGTTTTTGTTGCTCATTTTTACCACATCTTTCACAAGAAAGGTGAAAGGTCTTTAATTGACTGCATTTTAAATGCTATCACTCATGAGGGTTGCAAGGCTTAGAAACAGATTTGTACAAGCTTTGGTATAATTTCATGGTCACAGATGAAATCAACATTTAATGTGAGTCTCAGACAAAGACCTTACACACACCTAGATATTTTCTGAAGGGAATTACATTACATGAGCAGCTAGACAAGAAAATGAAATCTTAGGCTTATAAGTTACCAAAAAATGTTCTTTCATATTAGGAATGATGTCTTTAGCAAGTGTGCTCATTTAACTCAATGACCTAAAAATGAATGGTTGATTTCTAGTATCTGGTGGTATTGGAAACAAAAGTATTTTGCCTAAAATTCAGCACATGTGTTTCCAATGGAAGCACAAATGACTGCAGTCTCCTGGCTCTGAAGCTTTTGATCTGTAAATCTGGGCTCTTCAAACATTTCTATTCACCTGCTTATTGCAAGATAGGTTTTATCCTACTCATAACTTAAATTGAAATTGTGGCCTTCACTAAAAGGAAAGAGAGAAGCAGCACTTTTCCCTTTGGACAGGAAAACTCTGGAAAGCAATTAGTGGGAATCTGCAAGAGGAGGTTTTATACTCAACTCCTCTGTGCTTTCTACCAAAACCAGCCCTTCCAGTTGGCAACCATTAAAGCCCTTGTGAGCAGATGCAGGACAGACAAAAAGGACTGAGTGAGCCTTGGGTATCCCACCTGGGTGTTCCCTGAAGTGCTGTGCCATGCAGTGGGAGCCCCATTCCCAACAGGAGCAGCCCCAGTCCAGCATGGCACAGAACAAGGCCTCCTCGAGCTTCTTTATTCTGGGCAAGAGGAAGAATTCATTGCCAGTAGTGCTTTGAGTGCTCAGAGCTCACCTAAGCCCTGGCACTCCCGAATTTTGCATGACCATTACCAAAACCTCAGTGTGATGTGAGCAGCCAGCAGGACAGCTCCTGCACACATCCCCTGAGTTCTGAGAACAGTGCTGAGCCCAGCCTGAGAGCCCTGCTCTGTCACCACTGTTTTTGTTGTAATTTCTCCCTTGAAAACTGCCCATTCAGAATATAGAGAGTACCAAACATTTAAAGACAGGAAGACTGGAGGGTTATTTTTTTTTCTCTTTTTAGAACAGGCACTTAAATGCTTTTGTGTGTGTGTGTGTGCAGGTTTGGCAGGCACTCTCTGTACACTGTAAGTCTCTGGTGAAATCAAAGTCAGCTGATCAAGCTGCACCTTTGGAAATGCACTAAAGTAACTTCTTGGAAAGGCAAGGGTTTTAATTTGATTTAACATGCAGTCAGAAAATTAAGTTAGAGAGCCCCAGGGTGAATAATTTGTTCACTTGTAGATACCTGATGTTTCTGACAACGCAACAGAAAACTGGCATCCAATCCACCATCTCCAGAGCTTTTCTAGCACTTTTACATCACAGCTGGAGCTCTCCCAGCCTGTGACCTCCATCCTCTGGCAGAGCTGCAGAGACTCAGCCAGGTAAATCCTGGCTGCTCGCCTGGGTGAGGAGTTGCTGTTGGCCTCCAAAAATATCTTTTTTTTCCCTGTGTGAGGAAGACCATCTCCATCTTCAGAACACAGTAATGTCCTGAAAAATTCCTGTGTTCCAGAAACCAGCTACCTTTTCAGCTGACTCCCTGAGAGTGTATAACAGCATAGATAACAGAGTGATTGTTAAATCTGGATGCTGTATGGAAAAGAGAAAGTTAATTTAATGGATATAGTGAAAAGGGAAAACCTTGATTTGTGCAAGTCAGGAAGGAAGTGAGGATGATGAAGGCAGGGCTACCTCAAATTGGCAAGGAGGGGGAGGTGGGTTTGAGGTTTCTTGCACACACATCATTTTCTGCCTTCATTACCAATTCTCTGTGGCAGACTAATAACTTCTCTGACCTCATGTTGTCTCTCTCCAATTTAGGCTTATTACAGATAAGTATCAAGCCTTTTCTCCACATATATAAATCCATAATTAACTCTGCTTGCAGCACAGACTGTAAGGGGACTGCTGCCTTATAGGCCCTTCAAAGAATTTGAAATCCCTTAGAAGACATTGTCCATTTAGTCCTCAACTTCTTATCAGTGGCATTTCCTGCTAGCCTAAATACACCCCCAATTAAATCACATACCTCAGCCTTCAGCCTGTTTTACTTGGGTAGTTTCTGCTGCTCAGTGAGCTTTCTTTCTCCCTGCTTTTTGTTTTGTTTTTAAAGAAGAGTTTTCATACCCAAGAAAGCTTTCAGATGTGCCAGATGTAAATCCTGGCTGATGTGGGGTGATGCAGATCTGAGCAAAACTGCCTGGATTCCACAGAAAAAGGTTTGGGAGGATCCAGAGAAGGGGTTCTGCCTTTTCCACACTGTCCTCTGAATCTGTTACAAAAAACTGGACAGCCAGGAAAGGGAATAGGAGGTAAAAAGGTGTCTCAGGTGCCAAAGGCAGGAGGTCTGTAAAATGTGTGATGTTCCCGTGGAAATAAATCTTGAAGACAGCAGAAGGATGAGTGTAGTGATTGTTCCTTGGCAAGCCCCAGCAGTGGTGACTCACCAGTTCTTGACTAGAAAGAAAATAATCTCTCCTTCCTTACAAATGATTAATTTCTTGAAAGGCTGCTAGCGAGGTGACAGCATTGTTCTTTAAACAGAAATTGTTTGTTTTTCAAAACGGAGCTTTCTGTTCGTCTAATTATTGAAAACATCAGTGGAAACTTGGAGCTCTCTGGCTTTATTTTTTGTGTTTGTGCTTTCCCATCTGATTCAATTCTGACAATTCTGAATTGGATCAATGTCATTTTATGGGTAACAGATTCCAGTGTTTCAAACCCAGGACTGTTGCCCGGTGGCAGGATCAGGCAGAAATAGAAGTTTGTTAATTGTAGGACTCAGCTGTCAACTGAGACTTAAAACAAGTAGGGGAAGCTTGATTTTCGTATTTTAAATGTGGATTTTTTCCCTTATTTTTATTCTTCAAAATTCACTTTTATGTCAAAAAGATTTAAAAGAAACCTGCCAGACTTTGTGCTATGTGTATATCTGGCTATTTTTGCTATTTACAAACAGCATCACTTGGGATTCAAAATATTTTAGGTGAAATGCTGTGACCTCCTGCTTTCTTCAGACTGCAGGAATCACCCAGCATCACTCAGCTGCCAGGCGTGATGATAATAGCTCATTAAACATGGCATCATTTGGCAAACATATTTCTCTAAATATGAGGAAAAGCACCAGCACTGGAAGAAGAAACATTTAAGAACATACTGATAATTTTGTCTCACTGTCCTTCAAATTTTTAGTAAAAAAATCTTAATAGAAAGAATTTCAAGGAACCTTTTGTTAGGACAGGATTGTCCATCTGCCACTTTCCATATGAGCACTATTTAAACACTGGGGTCAAGACCCCCCCTGTTGCTCCTTATCTTTAGTCTCTTATAGATTGACTCTTTGAGTCAACAATATCTTTCATATCTGTATTTTTGTGATGGTCTAGAACTCTCAGGAGCTTTCTTTATGGTATTATGCTTGAGAATAATGCCATTCCCATAACTCTATTCTCCCATTAAATGAAAGGGAAACTTCCAGTTATTCACAGAAAAGGTTTAAAAAGAATTTTTCACATTCCATATTTTATTAAACCTTTTATCATAGAACTGTAGCAGATTAAAGGAATTAATAAAGGAATGTATTCCCATTTCAGATACACAATTGGAATTTTTCTTACTGTTGTGATTTTTTTAGTCATCTTTCACTCTCACACTTTGAATTTATGTAAACTTAAAAATCTGAAACTAGAATTTTTGAGTTTGATTCTAGATTAGCTGAGCTGCCTAAACTTTTCCACAGTCATGCGTTCTCTTCAGTGCCTTTCTTTGCATCCTGTGCATAAATATGATTTCTCATTTGGGCCTTGAAATACTACATTATATGGGGATAGGTGGAGGAAATGGGATTTCTCCTGGATTTCAGTTTAGGACAGCTGGCAGGTCTGCCTCTCCTTTTAAAACATAACATTTACTGTCCTAGCATTTCATCCTCTTGGGATGTTTTTATTTAGGGGAGAACCCTCAGCAAGGACATGTTGAGCCCAGAGCCATTCCTTGTGCTGTTTTTCTTCCTGAATTTCAAACTGCAACATTGCTGGGGTTTTCATGGGGAGGGAGAGTGGATGCTGAAGATCCAGTTACAGTTTTTGTTTGGCTTCTGTCCCTCAGGAAATTCCTGGCCTGGAACACTGCTTTGATAGAGCAAGCCTGATAGGTGTTGATTTATAAAATCCTCTTAGGTCACTGTGTGTGAGCTGAATTGGGGAACTTCCACAAGAACCTCCTTTACCACCTTATGTTTGTTGATGGGCTGCTGCAGGATGTGGAGATGCACAGCCCAAGACCAAACCCATCCTGTCCATGGGTGCTCTGGGTGTCCTGCAGGGCACTGGGATAGTGACAGAGCTCCAGGCAGCTCCACCCCAGCTCCATCCCAGCTCCACCCCAGCTCCATCCCAGCTCCATCACAGCTCCATCCCAGCTCCATCCCAGCTCCATCCCAGCTCCATCCCAGCTCCACCCCAGCTCCATCCCAGCTCCATCCCAGCTCCACCCCAGCTCCATCCCAGCTCCATCCCAGCTCCATCCCAGCTCCATCCCAGCTCCATCCCAGCTCCACCCCCGCTCCACCCCAGCTCCATCCCAGCTCCATCCCAGCTCCACCCCAGCTCCATCCCAGCTCCATCCCAGCTCCACCCCAGCTCCACCCCAGCTCCATCCCAGCTCCACGCCAGCTCCATCCCAGCTCCATCCCAGCTCCATCCCAGGTCCTCCTGCCCTCACACAGGGACAGGGTGGGTCTGCCAGGCTCTCCTGGGGAGGGGGACACTGCTGGAGTGGGGCTGATTAAGCCCATGCACGTGTCTGGACAAAGGGGACATCAGCTTTAATCACTCACCCTGAGCTTCTCTCTGTTCCATTAATGTCTGGTGCAGGTCACAGTGGGAGCACCCCACTAAAGCAGGAAAGTAATCAAGGGTAGAAACTTATTATCTTACCCCTGTTGTTTTGTTATGAGGTTTATGAAGTTTTAAACCATCTTAAAATAAGAATTTGTAACAAATTTGCTGAACTTCTCCTTACACAGCATTCACAGGGAATAATAAATGTTATATATGCACTCACAAGCTATTTGATAATAAATTTTTGGAAACATCAAGCTCAGAAATTCTCAGTTTGTGGCTCTGATCTCTGCTTTATTTGCTGGATAGTATAAAGCAGGAAACTATTTTGATCATAAGCTATTCAGAGAGCAACTGGATCTTTTTTAAAATACATGTGTATTTATTTTTATTGGTTTACAAAAGCACAGCAATTCCCAAGTCTGCAAAGCCTTGAGGTCGCAGTAGAAAACACAGTGTATGTTCATTGTGCAAAAGGACAAGGAGCTGCCAGATACTGAATTTGCTACACATTTTGTTGTTTAAAACATTTGTCCAACTTGTTTGAATAGAAATGGAAGGCGGAAAAAAAAAAGATGAAGAAAAAGCCTGGAAGAGGAAAAGGAATGTAAATTAAAAAGTGAAGGAAAAATTCACAGTTGATCTGTGACTGAAATTATTGCTGCTATTTTCTTTCAGAGTTGTCCTCAGTAGTTACAGCACATAGAAGTAATTTTTTTATAAATGCTGGTCTATGCTACATAACATAAATTGTTTCCTTTCCATGCAGTTAAAGTAATGTACAAACAGAGCAGTTGTTTATTATTTCTAATCCTTGGTTGAGCAGGTATCAGAATCCCTTTTGTTATTTGAAGTAAGGGAACAAAATGTCTCAAAAAAATTATTCTAATTTGGGCTTTCAGCCCTAGGCTTCCTCCAAAGTTTTTTTTGGTGGATTCAGGAATATGCTCATCACGTCTTCCATGCATCTCCAAGGTTTGCTGGCTTATGCACTGTTTCTTTTCTACCTCTGAGGCTCTGAAGTTCTTTGGAGATTTAGAAGAATATTTAGCTATTTCTAGAGTTCCACTGTGGCATTTTTGGCTCTTTGTTAAGCAGGGGTTGCCACAAGCTGAAGGAGACCAGAGACAAGATCCAGGATAGAGCAGTAAGAATGGACTGTACTGCCCAGGGAGGAACTGTGGGATAAGAACTGAAGCAGACAGGCAGGCAGGACTTTAATTTTAACTTGCAGACCCTATTAAGTCACAACTATTTGGCTGAATGCCAAAGGTTGAAAATTAAAAGGATTGACCTGAACTGAAGCTCCCTTGGTAACATCCAGGATGAACTACTGCAGCTCTTGTGTGTTGGTCTTCCAGAGGACAGTGTAGGTAAACTTCATTTATTCAAAACTCTGCTATTGGCTTGAAAGTTTGCCCAAAGATGAAAACACAGTGCTGAGCACTTTGATTCTGAAAGTTCCAGTGATGTATTTGCAGACCCTGGAGGTGTTAATCCTGCTCGCCTGACCAAGCTGCTGCTTCAAGGATTGCAGTGAGATTTTTCCTTCATCTCTGCTGCAGTCACACTTGGCCCTGAATTCCTTCCTAGCCTCAAATAATTGTGTCATCTCACAGAGTTTTGTAAACCCTCCTTGTTCTCTGTGTGTTGGAGGCTCAGAGACTGCAGCCTGGACATGCAGAGAGCACAGCAACAGTTCTTCCATCCTTTCCTACACCACTGGAGCTAAAGCAGGACTCTCTCTGGCCTTGCCCCCCATTCCCTGAGCTGATCTCCATGTGCACATCCCAAACCTGTACCCTAGTGCTGCAAACCCCAGAAATCTGTTTTGTGTAGATAATTCCTCCAGTCAGAGAGAATGTCTCCTATTCCTCCTCGTAATTCCAAGGAATTCCTCCTTGTGTGGGACCTGATGCTGAGGATCATTTTCCTCTCCTGAAGGCTGGGAATTCACATCCCACTTGGCCAGGCAAATCAGTGTCCTTTGTTTGACAGGTACTTGTCATTGAGCTTGATCACATTTTCTCAACCCTGCTGCCAAGAATCTGTGACAGCAGTGAGTTACATCAGTTACCACTGCAATAACAGAGAATAAATCATTTTACCATATGGAAAGAGTGGCTACACTGTATTTTACTCATCAGAAGGAACATCTCCAGCAACTGGATGTGAATTCTTGTTACTAGAGGGTAACTCTAGTAACATGTGATGTGATTTCATGTTACTACAGGGTCAGATACTGTTCTGAAGTTACACATTTTTCCTCATTGTTTTTTTCTAGTAAATAGCCTTGAAGACAGCCTGAAATAATGAGAGCTTATCATCAGAAGGAATCTGCCCAATTTTTCTTGTTCTCTCTTGGGTGAATTAAACTCTGATTTTAAGGCAAGGCATTATTCTGTTTCAGCTTGGCATTTATAAATCTGTTTATTTTAAGGTACGATTCAATAGAAAATACTGTGTTTTCAGCATGCCTGTTTTCATTAGGTAAAACAATCTTCTTTTTTTTTTTTTTCCTTTTTTTTACTGCTGGCCTGCATTTCTTTGTAGTTTTATTTTATTTTTACTTTACAGTTTAGTGTCAAGGTATAATTTAAGGTTTTAGCAGCAGAGAGCAGCATTCAGTAAAGTAATGGATAAAACAACCTGTTCAGATGCTCTTGTTGGATGGCTTCTGAATGGACTCCCTAAAAACTCCTGATGGAAACATCAAGTTCTTCCACCATTTTATATGTCCTTTATATGCAATAGAAGGCAAATGTCCTTCAAATTTTATATCTTTCTTAGGCCTTCTAAGAATAACATATTGAGCCCTTCTTCCTGCTTGCTGATTTTGGCTTTTGCAGTTACTCCATCACTTTATTAAAAAGAAAATGTTTTATTGCTGTGGTGGATGATCCTTCAGCTGTTGCTACTAAAGCCTTCAGTTCTATCTGTAAATTACTTCCATTAACCATGGTAGCCCAACTCCCTCATACAAACTGAGTGGTGTCTTGTTTAATCAAGCCTTACACTTTGTAGTTAAGATGCTAAAGTGTTAAATAAAAATGAAAGAAAACCACAAAAAATGCATTCCACTAGATAAGCAATAAAAAGACATTGTTTTACCTGCAACCGTGGGGGTTTGGGCAGAGTAGAATAGAACTGTAACTGTAAGGAAAAATAAAATTATCTTGAAAGATGTTGGCCACAGTGTAAATAATGTGTTCTTTCTGAAGGAGGACAGTGGCTATATTTGCATTACTAAATTCCTTTCTGCTTTTAACTTGCCTTTGAGTTGTTCACAAGCACGTAGGGATTTAGAGGAAAGAGAGAGAAAAATTAAAATGGAGCAAAGAATACTGTATCATTAGAAGGCCTGCCAGAAATTCAAATATGAGGAAACAAAAAGGATGCAAAATAAGATCATAAAATCATGAGATGCATCGAAGGAGCCAGTGTATCTAGAAGTTTTGTTTTACAGGCAAGGGGATGGCACTTAATCACCATATCAGAAAGTGAAACTGAGGAATGACATTCTGATGTTGTAGTCTGGTAACAGCACGTGCTGGCTAGCAGCAACCCTGGCCCAGAAATTTATGGGATTCCTAGGCCAGCCAAGTGCTCATTTTCTAGGAGAAGTGGAATTATCATTTTGAGATCTGCATTGCTTCAGCTCCTGACATTAAATGTGCTTTTTATTGGTATTTCTTCTGAAAACTTTCCTCCCTCTGCCCAGATCCAAAGGGAAAAGGCTGCTCTTAAGGCTGCTGCTAAGAGAGGACAGACTAGACCACAGCAGGAACATTTCTGAGACTAAAACAAGAGAGAAATGGACTGGCTGGCCAGAGCTGCTGGGTTATTGTATTTTCATCAACAGCATCCTGGTGTAAGCCTATCTCACATTGCAATTTACAGCACACCTCTAATTTACTTGGACACTTATGATTCCAGTCCCAGCCTTCATTTTTGGGTCTCATTGTAGGGACAAGGCTGCAGTGGCATCAGCCTTGGGGCACTCTCAAGAGATCAAGGACCACATGAAGGCAAATTTATCCTACCCCCACCTGCCTTAGGTGTCATTTCTTCCAGCCTGAGCAGAGACTTTATGGAAGAACTCCAGCCTCCACAGTGGTGAACACCTTTCATCAGCAGGAAATCCCTGTCCTTTCTGATGGGTGCAGTTTTGTCCCTGTCCCTGTCACCATTCCCAAATAATTTTCCTCCTGAATGCCTTCCCTCAGAATCATGCAGAGTGGGTCACAATGGCATTTTCTGAGACTTGTTTGAAGCTTGTGAAATCCACGCCTTTCAGTCAGGGGTTTAGTTAGCTCAGAGTTTGGTTTGTTTTACATAATTATGCCACGTTCAAGGCCTTAAACAATTGCTCCAAGTGTTATCCTTCTCATTAGGAGGCCCTGTGTTTCAAAGATGCTATCAGGTTGTATGACATCTGTAATTACTCCATCATATCAGCCTCTGCAGCCCTGCTGAAGCTTTTTGGGGTTGTTTTTTTCCTCCCTGGCTGTGCCACATTGTGTCACAAACAGCCAGTTGTTGTAAACACTGCAGGAACAGAGGGGCACACAGACAGCCCATTGACAACTGAGAGGCGACCCAGAAGATAATTGCTAGCATTGCTTGGGAAAAAAAAACAAAACCCAAGTGTAGCCAGACAAGGAAGGATATGTTTTTATGAAAGCAGACAGTCTTAATTCCAAAATTAATTGTGTCTCCAGCCACTGATAATTAAAGGGGGGAGGGAGGGCTGAAGCAGTGCTTTTGCCTTTGTTCTGTAATTTACCTTATCAGAAAAACGTGCTCACATGGAACTAGACAGGTTTGGAGGATGGATCATCTGGCTTTGTTTTGGATGTTTAAGCTCCAGAGAGGGAATGGTTTAGGACCAAGAGACTGCAGGGAGACTTGTGTGCAATGAGCTTTCAATGGCTTTAGGTGACAAAGTGTCCTCCTGTGTTTGCTCTGAGATGAAACCTGGGCACATCTGCAGAGCAGCACAGCCAAGTGTGCCCAACCAGCCTGGTGCTGGGTCAGCAGGCTGGGCAAACAAAACATTCCCGTGGCCAGAACAGCCAGGACAAACCCAATGGCTCACTCTGACACCCAGACTGTGAAACAGAACATGGAGAGACAGATCCTGCTATTCAAAGAGCAAAGCAGCCTGCAAGAAGTTTCTGCTTTTGCCCAGCCCAGTCTGAAGAAGGTGATGCTCAGGTGTGGAGCTGATGTCCTGTTTGAGTTTGCTCTTTGGCACAAATGCATCCCTCATGATGAGGAACTAAGTGAGAAAGGCCCTGTGGCTGTTGGAGAGCAGAATTACACACCCCTAGTGTTCCTTGTTGTGTCCATCCTCCTCTTCTCACCCACAGGGCACTGGTAGATGCTGCTGTGGAACAACTCCTGGAGCTCCTGCAAACTTCCAAAGTCTTACCCCAGCTATTCCTCTGTGCTCCAAACCAAACACACACAAAATAGAACTGGCAATAGATTCAGTTTGCACATATATAATTGCTTTCTTTAAACACAGAAAGTCATTAGAAAATAACCCCAACCAATAAAAAAGGGCAAACTAACAACAACAAACAACCCCCAGACTTTTTGCTGCATTTAAAATAGTAGTTTACTGCTTCTGTGTCTGAACAGTATCAGAGGGATAAAGCATGCTAATTGTCATTTCTGATAAGTATAGCTCTAAAAGTTATTATTGAACAGTTAGCTGAGAAAAGGGTCTAGAAGTGTTGGGCAAAAAAAAGGATAGAACATTTCCCTCCACATCTTTCTATTCCTGGTAGCTGTTTGCTCAGCAGGACTTTCCCATATTTGCAGTACGAAATTCAGATTTCCATTCTGCACAGGTTCCCAAATCCCATTCACTGCCAGATCTGTGCTCTGCAATGGGGCTAACTCCTGTCACATGTTGTTGGTTAGCTTGGCACTTCAGCCCTGGCAGCATTCATGTCCAGAGCTCTATAAATTGAATTTAGTCCAACAACACTCGTGCTTAAAGTCTGAAATGAGAAGCAGCCTGGTGTTAGGGAGGTGTGTACTCAGTGCCACACATGTAAAAATAATCTGGAGGGGCAGTGCTCAGAACAGGCACTGAGGAGTTGCATATGAATTAATTCTCTCACTCTCGTGACTATTTCGCTTGATAGCGTGAAACTGGAGGAAACAATGGTCCCAATTCATTCAGTGCAGCAGTTTAACTTGGCTGGTGGAGTAATTGAGTATAAACAACCCTCCTGTAGGTTTGGGGAGATGTGCATGTTCACAGACATGTCAGGGAATTTCCACTTGAGCAGTACAAGGCATTTTTACAGTGTTATGCTTATGTGAAGGCTCATATGCATATAAATATTTCAGGGAAAGTATTAGATCCTTAGCCAGTTTAATTACTTTGTGAAAAGTAGTAATAATGAATCTCTCTTTATATTCATTCTCAGGAAATGTAGGCCAGAATTATACAAGTGAATTTTCCATTTTGGGAAAAAAAGAGAATACAGTCAGAGTTGGGAATAAATCAGAAACAACGAAAAGACAGTTATCCCTTTTAACCATACTCTTTTTATTTCCTGGATTTAATGCCTTTATTTTGGTGCAAATTTCAATATTGAATTCTTCTAAATGGTTGCTTACATCTGCCATAGTGCAATTGTACAGTGTTTTTCCTCGAAGTAGTAGGTGAAATTGAACTGGCTCCTTTCCACAAGAAAAAGAAACAAAAGAGCAAATCAAAACCACAAAGTTTTCTTCAAATCTTTGTCTTTAAATGCTGTGTGACAGAAATGTCTCTTGGTTGGCTAATAACAAATCAGGATTCCTGTGGGGTAAGAAGGTCAGACAGTTGCATTTTGCTAAATGGACAAGCATTTGTTACATTTAGGAAGGTCAGAACAGTATCCAGTGTAATTACTGCAGAAACACAATGTATTTGATTCAAGCAGGGAATCAGATTTCTTCCTGGGTGGACTCATCTACAGCCAGTGTCCCAGGGAAGAGGACCAACATTTTTTAAAATGACTGATGAGGTTGAGTACCTCAGCTGACATTTTAAAGAAACTTGACATCTGGAAGCTGTGGGTCATCTGTCATTAGAGAAAATATCCCAGTTCAGGTTTCCAAGGGGTGGAAAGAACAAACAGGTCACTGGGTTTTGGAATACGTGCTGCTTCAGCTGTGCATGGGGACTGATATGTTCTCTTATAAACAAACTCTGCACTATAACCACTGGGGAAAAAAATCCAACCTAATTAATGCATGCTCTTCACCAGGGATAATTTTGCTTCTCATTGGTGTTTCTGGACACCAAGGTGTCACTGTGTTAGACATGATGGAAAACTGGAGAGGGCAAGTCCCATAAATGATAGAAGAGAGTAAATTTTAACTCTTTCCCATCAAAGGAATTGACTCCTGAGTAGATTGTTGCAATCTCAGAGCTGCCCACTCTCATTGCCTTTCAAACTGATATCAGCCCAGCCTGGACTCTGACAGAATTAAGGCTTTGGGGGCATCACAGAACTGAGCCTGTTCCTTCTGGGGTTTTGTGGACATGGCAGTATTTGAGCAAGATAAAACTCTCAGCTCTGCTGTGGAGCCTGTGGGAGGTGTTCCTGTGTTGTCATGGCAAACTGCACACACGTGACTCTGCTCTTTTACCATGGCCGTGGTGTTATTCCCATTCCTTTTCCAGTAGTGGGAGAGAGGATTTACACATCCTTTGGACAGTGCCAGGCTTTAAATCACTTGTAACAGCAGTGGAAAGTTAATATTCTACACCTTGTATTTTTAGTTACTATTTAGTAACAAATGCCTTCCTAATAGCCACATTTAAAATACACTCTGTTTTTGCTCTAAGACGTGTTTGATGTACTTTTAAAAAGCCTTTCCTAGTTTTCTTCTTAAATCTAAAGCATTTGAACGAGCATTCTACTCTTGTGTTGCCTTGCAATCGATTTTGGTTTGCAGTGAATTTGCTTTGACTGTGTAGACAGGTGTTTTCAGTTTGCAGAACTGAAACACCAGACTTTTTTAGCAAATATTGTGAACAAGAATTGCAAGTTGTATCTGTCAGAGCTAATCCTTGGGAACTGAGGGCTCAGAGGAATATGAATGTTATGATATCTAAGCAGAACTAATTGAAACACTTGGAATAATTCTTCAGGTTTTTTGCCATCTATTTCATTATTGCTTTATCATTTTAAAATAGAGGTTTGGTACTGAGCTTTGCTCAGCCCAAGAATGGCTCATGGATTATTTCAGGGTACTACTGAGAAACCTTATCCCACACTCCATAAGAATACTAGAATCTTTTCTTTGGAGAACTGGCCAAATCCTGCCAACATTATTTACATGCTGTGTGCTACTAAAATAATGTCTTTAAATAAAATAGCAATCCAAGTACTGTAATATAATGCAAGTTAAACAATCAGTGTGTTAAAACATAGCTCCAGGTATAATATAAATGACAATGACTGGAAAGACTGGGATTGGATAAATTCCCAGGGAAGTTGCCTAGCATGCAGACATCATCTCACTTCTGATGATTTTTTCCTTGATTTAAAATCACCTTAATCCCCCTCAAAGCCCATCTCACAGAATTCTTACATTACTTTGTAGGTGATGGAACATATCTGTGTTATTGATAATTACTCTTCCTAACAACTGGATAGAAAATACATTTCAGATGTGACCTCAGTCTGCTTTTGAGCATAAACCACAGGCAGCACAAATGGGGCTAAAGTGAATAATTGTTTAGGGTTGTTTTTAAACATCATTTTGTTGGATTTGGTTGTCTTCTCAATAACCACTTTTATCACTGGTCAGAATTAGTCAGGATGAAACAATTTGACAGGTGGATGCTTCTCAGAACATCAAGCATACGGTATTAATAGTTTTTTACATGTTGAAATAGATTAAAAATATAAAGTCTAAAAATCTAATCTCATGGTATGACTTCTAAAGTGACATTTGAAATGTACCCTTTAAAAATATGACATGGTTGGGCTGTTTTTCAGTTTGGATTCTAAATGCAATTTGAAGTTGTTGCACAAAAACAATAGACAAGTTAATAATTGCAGCTTTTCTGCCTCTCATAATTTACCTATTGACTTCTTATTGTATCCAATGAGCTGTGCAGCCAAAAGTTCAGCCAGTATTGCCACTCCAAAACATTCCAAAATTGCAAGCCAGAAACCTCAAAAATAACCAATTGTTGCATTATTATGATTAATTTTCAATTTTATTCCAAGTTTGGGATCACAGACATGATACACACAGATTTTTCATGAGCCCTGGGAGCTGGACTTTCAGCAATTCCTAGATAATGTCTTGCTGCCTGTGGCATGGGATTGTGAGAAAGTCATGGAGTATCATGGGACTGTCCACGAGGTCACAAGATAAATGTTCATGAGCTATCTCAGAGCTCTGGTCTCATGCCTGTAAACAAGCACATCCATGAGTGCCCAAATTTGCTTTTTATCTGCAAAACTTTACCTACTTCTCTAGGTCGTGGTCAGCATACAGACTACTTGTAAAACCTGGTATTTCACCTCCCAGGAATTCTCTAAGGCATAATTCTGGTTTGAAAAAGGGTTTCACATCTCAACAAGACATCTTCTGAGCAGAAAGTATGATTCTAACAGCCTTTAAAGCTGTGGTCCAAAATCATTTGTCCTGTCTTTCGGATTAGTGTTTGTTCCCAGATTGCATTAATATATTTTTGTGACCCCATTTTTGTTATTTGTTGCTGGGTAACCTGCTGGTTTGGATCCTAGCAAGAATCCAGTCAAATCAAAGTATTTAAACTGCTGCTAATGATCATTTTGTTAGATTATTGACCCCCCTCTGTTCTGTCTCTGCCTGCACTAATGGCCAATTTTCAAGAGATTGTTTCCTCATTAATTCTGCCATGTGATGATTAGCATTGTCAAATATTTAATATCTCCTTTCAAACTGTGAGAAGAACAAAACTTGCAGGTTTTTGTCATTGCTGCCATAAGACCAGAAAGTTCCTGACATGGTGATAATTTAGTTCTTTTCATGGAGACCATGAAAATGTAGCAACCTTCTGCAGGTGCTGCTTAAAACAGTTACTTGTACAAAAATTCCTCTGTTCTTCAGAGGGTTTTTGGTAGGTTTTACCTCTCCTTAAGGGAGGAAGAGAAATTAGGTAGGTGCCCACCACAGTGGTCACCCCATTCTGCAAGCAGAATATGTGCCAGTAGATCAATGCAATAGCACCTCAGTCCAGCAAATGAGTCTGTCACAAAGAGTTTAAAGATTCTTTTTGTTTTCCATTACCCATTTTTCTCTGCTCTGAATAGCCTCATGTTCCATCTGCTAAGAAGAATAAAAAGCAGTTTTTCATTTTCTGGATATTATATTTGTAATTCAGTGTTCAGCAGAGAGCCATCCCAGTTTAGGCGCCCAGTTTTCCAGTTTCTTCAGCAATAATGGGATTTCCAGAAGAAGCATGGACATTCTGTTGCTCAGAGCAGATTCTCAGGGGTTTTGAGAGCGAAATGATCATTGCACCAGGGCTTATTTTGGGGGTTAAAATTGCCTAGAGCTGAGCATTATGCAACCTCTGCAGATTTCCACAGGAATTCTTTAACTTAATTGGCAGTGGAGTTTGGCCATCTGAGTTTATGGAGAGAAAGAATTTGAGTTTTCTAAAACTGCCTTAGATGTTTTAAATTCAGAAAGAAAGTGGTCACAATTAAAAACTTTGTTGTAAAGGACTAATACTGGTTTAGTTGAGCTGCATTTCAGATTCCCAAGGAATAATCTGGCTTTCAGCTCCTCTTCCCTGACCTGATCACTTTTCCTGACAGAAGTTGCCATTTCATACATTTGCTTAAGAGTAAACCATGCTGGGAAAACTCCCACTTGCTCTGCACGTGCCTTTCGCTCTGAAACCTTACCTTGGATATGCTGATAGGTTTATTTCCACATTGGCCAACAGAAATAAACAACTTCATGAAAACTGTCAAATATTGAGAGGAAAAAGTCAGAAAGCTGTACATCTTGTTTGTTTGTTTTTCTTTTTCTTTTTTTTTTCTTTTTTTTTTTAGGAAGGAGGGTGATGGAACAAAATAATGTCTGTAACAGGAAATCTCATCCTGGGTGTTAGAGAAAAACAATTTCCCCCTCCAACCACTTTGCAAGAGAGGTTTCAGTCCTCATGTCAATGGCAGACATGGTTGGAGAAAGCACAGTCAGCACTTTAGCATAAAACCCCTGAAAAAAACCATTAAGTCACAGAGCATGCTGTCCCAAAGGCTTGGCGGGCTGAGGTCGCCGAGGTCATGGGCCTAATAAGGGAGTGTTTTAATTGGTTTCTACTGTTTCTCCCCTGACATCCCTCCTTTCCCTCCCTCCTCCCCTCCACCAACCTTCACACCTTTGATCCTTCAACTGCCAGGATTCTGAAACTGTGTGGAGAAAACTGCAATTATCCAAATATCACCATTACTGTGACACGTTGCAGATAGGGCAGCACGGGGCCTCCACTACTGAGTAATCCTGTAAATTGCTTAAAATAACAACGAAGAGCACTATACACTTTTCTCATCCATTGTCAGGCTGAAATAAATAGGTCTTTCTTTAACATGCCTAATCCTGCTAAACAGTACAAAATCCTATTACTCAATGAATTATAAATCCTGCTTCAGCACCTCATTTGTCCTGGAGTGTTTCATTGTGAAACCCAGAAATTCAATACCTCATTTTAGTCACACAATCCCTACCACGACTGCTTCTCCCCATCCCTTCCCCCATCTTCTGCTGTTGGTTGTGCTGGGTAAGGTTTGTGTTAGGGCCACTACAAACCCTGGGGAGGCAAGCAAAGACAGCAGCAGCTTGTTTAAAACCCAGCCTGCACCTTTCTGCATCTACATGGTCACTGTGCATTTTTGGAGGGTAGTGCAGATGGATTGAAGCCCTTGTTAAGTTGGTGTTGAGGTGAACAACTCTCCAGCCACGTCTCTCCTTCAGGTGCACCTGTGACAGCAGCACATCTTTATGGCTTTCCCCTTCAGCTGATGCCTTGGGAAGGCTGACCTGGAACAGAGACTGGACAGAGCTAGAGAATAAAGTAGATATTTATTGAAAGGCCTCTAGGATACACCTTGGGCAGGACAAGAGCCTGGCCAGGGCTACACCCAAAGTAGACTTAGAATGGTCACAAAATGGACAACTGGTCACGAGGTCTCACACTTCTATAAGTTTTGGTCAATTTGGGTATTGGGGTTTAATTGTCCAACTACAATTAACCTTCTGTTTGTGAGGTCCCATCCTTCTTGTTCTTCCCTTCAGTCCACTGTTGTTTGTGCTTTTGGGCCTGAAAGTTGTACACACTGCCCTTGGTCTCCAGCACGAAAAAGATTTGTTTTGTCTCCCTGCTCTGTGAAGAGAGCTTCTGGCACTTAATATGAGGCTCAGAACTGCACCCCTAGGCAGCACAGAGTCTGAAAAACATGAAAGCTGAAAGTTAAGGCATCACAGTGAGACGATTGCATTTTTCACACTGAGACCCTGCATTAACCAAGTTTCTGGGAGCTTTGGAATGCACCAAACCTGCACAAAGTAGTTTAAGTCACTTTAGTCTTGTCTTTGGTGATGTAGGAGTACAGCCACTGCTCCAGGTGGGCACTGCCCCTCTCCAAAGCCTGCTTGGACCTGTGGATTTGCTGCTATTCCTGCAGCAGGAGCAAAGCAGGATTGTCTCACCAGCTGTTGTGGAAATCAAGTCAGGTTCATAGGATCACTGTGAGAAGGAAAACTGGTGCATGGAGGAGGAGTTTTCTAAGATAAAACCCATAAGAACCAGCTGAGTTAAGAGCAGGGTTAATCTGGATTCATTTCTTTTGTTTTGCTACGTGTGGGTCAGGCAGAACCTGATGAGACAGGAGGGCAGAGGAGGGAAGGTGAGGAGCTGTAATTCCTTAACTCACACTGCAGGGATTGGGTACAACTCAGGGCCAGGATCCCTGGAACTGACCCAGAAAGTTGTCAAATATGCCTGGAGGTGCTGGGGGTGTGGTGAGAGGGACAGCATCCACTCCTGGAGGTGTCTTAGCTGGCTGTGCTGGAATTCCTTCTGGGCTCTCTGGCTGTGGCTCACATCCTTGGTACCCTGTCCTGCTGGAAAAGGACAATCCAAACCTTAGAATCTCAAGGATTGTGTTTCACAGTATGTACCATCAAAACTTCCCAGCTAGTCTGAGATCTGCTTTCTCTCCTGCCATCTTGCCATTTCTCTATGCTCTTTAAGATGTGGTAAACACCTAATTTGACCAAGCTTTTTTCCATGGAGTTAATTTATCATGCAGTATCATGTGTGCCATGCATTTAACTATTTTACACCTTTATGAAATATTTCTCTAAAATAAAAAGCATTAAAAAACAAACACAACAAAAAAATCCAACCAAATAAACACCAAACAAAACAACAAAACTAAACAAACAAACAAAAACCCCAGCTCTTTTTCCCATACTGTAGTTAGAACTCAAATAAATCACTGTCTAAGCAGAGGGAAGATCACCTGTATCTGTGTCTGATTAGATATTTCAGATTACATGGGGTTTTGGTTGTACTTACATTGTTCTTGAAGTCAGGTAGAATTCATTTCTTTTGGTCAAATTAAACCCAAACAAAGCTTTTTATCAAATAATTGTGTCAGTGCTAACACAAACATTTTGACTTAGAAATGTATGTACATTTTATTTTTTAAAGTAATTTTGCAGACTTTAAACAGTTTGCCTTTTTTGGCTCAGCCCAGCAAGATCCATCCAAGTCTAAAATTACTTTCCACCCAGTGCATCATGTTGTAAACTACAGAGCTATCCTAAAAATCCTTGAAATTTCTGAATAAGCAGTTTTGTCTCTAATGATTGGTAGCTTTTATCTGCACTAGGAGATGATACTGCCAGCAAGCCACCAAATTGACCAGTCAGCAAATTCATCAGGGTAATTTCAACCTGTGGTCTTGACATAAATATGGGAAGCACAAACATTTAATCTGAAACAATTCACAGAAAGTTACTGCTTGCACGTCTCTTCCTAAATGTACACAGTTAAAGATTAAAAAAACAGCTGTCAGCAAACAAATATTCCTGGTGATGTGAAGAAACCAAAAGCCAGGAGCAGGTCAGGAGGGGAGAGAAGGGTGAGGGGCTGTTCACCCCACATTGTTCCAGAACCAAGGAAAGAGGGTGGTGTAAGAAATTCTTACAGCTGTAAGAAATTAACATAAAATAAATATTTTAAATGCTGATACTGATCAGAAGGGGAGAAAATCCAGACTAGGAACACTCAGGTTTTAAGATTGTAGGGCAAGGATTTACAAGAGCCTTAGAAGAAAGAAATAAAAGTTACTTCATTAGTAGCAGTAGAGTTTGCATTTAAGGTTTGTTCTCTCCAGCATTAATACAATTCAAGACAGTATTACTGTAGAAGCATCTTTTTAAATGCAGCTCTACAGATAAAAATTAAAAATCTCTATCTCAAACACTTCACAGTTTGAATCCTCAAATTTTGAATGCTTGAATTTTCCTGTCTTGTCACACAAGTGATTCTCAAGAAGTTCTCACGTGAACCCATCCCCTTGGCCTTAGGGGACTCAGCACATCAGATTTGGTGGGCAAAGAGACAAAAAGATGGGGGAGAGCAAAAATGTTGAATGTGGGAAATCAGCAGGGAATGCTACAAGGGAGCAGGGCTGAGCTGTGCAGGGCTGCACCTCCAGCTGCACACAAAGATATTTATGTTTTTCTTTTGCCTATCAGGATCTTTGATTGCTTCTGACTAATCCTTTCCTATGTGCTCTTTCCTTCTATTTCACCACACCTTGTGTTCCCACAAGAAGAAATGTGTCATTTCATGTGATTTTGCTGCAGTGATCCAGGGCAAAGCCTTTGTTTTCATAACATGTTATAAAATGTATTCTCTAAATTCTTCATTGATTCTATTAAGCTTTATAAACAGCCCTTTCCTTCTCCCTCCCCACCTTCCCCCACACAGGGCAAGAAAAGGAGGAGAAATTCCCCCAACCCCCCTTGTCAGAGGTCTGGAATGATTGGCAGGCTCTGCTCGGAGGAGACCCTGGATCCTAATGGGCAGGGTGGCTGCAGGTCAGCACAGAGGCTTATTTACAGAGGATGGAGGGGCCCAGGAGTGCACAGGGATCAGGAGCTCGGGGCAAGGCAGAAAGGAGCTCCTGGCAGAGCCCTTGGGGAGCCCCAGGGCTGGAAGAGCCAAGGGTGACACAGGTCAGGGGTTCTGGCAGAGCCCCGCAGGGCCCAGGGCTGCACTGATGGGGTGAGCAGGTCACTGGCACTGGCAGGGTGTGTGGGGGAAGAGCCTGCCTTGCTCCCAGTGGGATTGTCTTGCTCCTGCTCCTTGAAGAGTGCTCTCTTTACCCCTGAAATGGTTATTTTTAAAGCCTGCTCCTCCACAGCCTTTAAATGGCCTTTTGGGCACTGCAGAGGTGACACCACAAGCACAGCAGTGATGATTTTGCGTTTTTGCGGAATCACCGATCTCAAACCAAAGCCAAACAGAGCTTTCCAAGGATCTTGGGAGTCCTGGCTTTACCAATCTCCCAGGCTCAAGAGACTCCACAGAGTGCAGCTGAGGGGAGAGTGGGCTCCCTGGGGGCTCAGGGCAGGATCCAGTGAGCAGCCTGAGCTCTGGGGTTTGGGGCTGGGATCTGCTAAGCTTCACCTTAACTCCTTGCACTAATTACGGGTGACCCGCGTGGGCTCAGAGGAGATCATTGCATCTCCAGTGATATGTGCTACAGCATAAAGGTTATTTCTGCTTCTATCAGCAATACCAGGACTTTGTGAATAGTTGTCTGAGCTGCTCATCAAAATAAAATGAGAAATGTGCTTTGAGGGAGGATGGAATTAAAAAAAAAAAAGAAATTAACAGTTGTAAACCTAGGTTAGAGCTCATTAAATCATTCCCCACCTCTTCTTTTTCTCAGTTTTCCCTGCTTCCCTTGCAAAAGACAATTTGGGAAATATTCAAGTTTTATGATAAACTGTTCTAGATTGTATTCATACCATCTTTTTTTCAGTAGTAAACATTAACCTCCAGTAACAAATAATTTCATGTGAACAATGAGAAATAAAGAGGGAAAAGAATTATAACTTCACAGTTATTATATGTTTACTGAAAAATATGGATTTTACTACATATTAGGTGTATTCTTACCCATCAAGGGATTAAAGGCACACTGTTGTATCCTGCCATGCTTAAAATACTAAAATTCAAGTTTAATGAGTAATAGGCATATTAATTATTTTAACCACCTGCTATAAAAATAATAACATAAATATAAAAATAATAACATCATTAGAGCAGTGAAAGGATACATTTGAGATTACTATTACATTGGAAA
Organism: Cisticola juncidis; assembly: GCA_013400215.1. Lineage (NCBI taxonomy): Eukaryota > Metazoa > Chordata > Aves > Passeriformes > Cisticolidae > Cisticola > Cisticola juncidis. Next base: position 878,655 of record VXBR01001841.1, on the reverse strand, counting down.
AAGTAACATAAAATATTTTCTGGCCATCTGTAGATGAGTCAAAATGTAGTATTCTGTCTCAAGTTATTAAGTTAGAGTCCTTGGCCCAAGGAATAAATTATGTCCCAAAATGTAATTTTTTAAAAAATTGCAGAGAAAAGACTAGATTATTCTGATCTTCTCTCACGTTTGTGGGATGTATCTGAGTTTTCATTCCATAAATTTTCTGGCTTGCACTGTACAGAGTTTTTTTCCTCCCTTCCACTCCTACTCTCTGTCATCAACAATAAACCCTTGCACTGCAAATGTCTGAATGTGTGTAAATGCTTTTCTGGAGAACACAAATTCCTCCTGTGCCCTGGCTGAAATGCTTTGCTGGACTCTGTCCCAGGGGTCCCAGGTCCTGTAGCAATATTCAGTATAACAGTGGACAGGATCCTACTGAAATATTTCATTAGGGCCACTGAAGAAAGATAAATCTTGTAGATATTCCTTGATGCACTCCTAGTGATCCTTTCCATCCACAAAAGTGAGAAGCCCTAGGAGGATGCTTTTTTTGGCATAAAATGATGACTTTAGATGTCCAAAAAGTGCACTCTTTGTTCTGAAATGGTCTCATTGCTTTTATCTAATATTGTGACATATTGGTAGTTCACATTGCCCCTTGCTCCTCGAATTGCTGACAGTCCCCTCATGGCTTGAACCACGTGATAAACACTTGAAATTCTTGCTTCTGCTTTCCTGCACACATCAGTCCTTCATCTTCAAGAGCAAAACACCTAAATAACATCTCTTTTGGCCCTTCATGCCTGTCCTAACCTTGCTTGGTTTTCTTTACAGAACTCTTCTTTTGCACACTCTGCTTCTCTCCAGGCTGGGTAACTCCCCTCTGTTCCATCACTCCCCATCCTCCTCTCTTCACTTACATCCCTCCAGGTACCTTTGTGTCTCAGGAACTCTCTGGTGATGGCTCACAGCAATATCAGATCCCTCTTGCTCTTTTCTGGATCTACTCCAAATAAGCATGAACCTTGTGGAAAGGCATGGAAAAGGGAGGCCTGCCCTCCTTTCTGTCAAAGGCCAGAAGACTGTAGGAGCAAAAATTGGGGAAATCTGTGATGGAAATAGATTTTAACAGTACTGCAAGGCATGGTTCTAATGTATTGACATTTTTTTTCTGGGATGTGACATTAAATACAAGGATTCTGTTTTTAAATATATATGGGCAATAAGAGACTGATTTAAATAAGTAAAATATGCATTTAGAGTCACTTGATTTATTACTAATGCTGTAAAATGCCAGTTTATAAACACAGCTGAAACAAAAGTGTGCCTGTGCATTTGAAAACATAAAAACATGTTCTGGGTTGCAGACCCATTTTCTTTCAAGTTTTTGAGTCTGCCACCACAGTTTATTGTGGAAAATAGAGGGAAATAGAGCTAAGAGACCTATTCTGTTACTTTTCTAAGTTTTCAGCAATAGTTTCACTACAGCTGAATCTGTAGGGTCATCCTTTAATTCCTCCATTGCCTAGGCAAGAAATGATTTCACCACAATTTTAGCACCAGGTAGAAATCATTTCATCCAGTTTTAGCATAGTGCTCACCTGCATACTGAAATAAATTGCTTTGCTGAGTGATGAAGAGGTTATTTTTGTCCTTAAGTGCTTTGCTGAACTACAGACTATTTCTGGGCTGTGGGCACAGATATCAACAGATTCTGCCTGTTTGGAGGAGATCTGAGCTGGAAACAGGAGAATGCAGCCATACACATAACAGGAAATAGTACAGAGTGTAGATAACTCATGCAAAATAAAGCAAAGACGTGGCAACTGTGTGTCACTGCAGGGTCAATTATAAACTTTTTGTTCTGTGGTTCTGCTGTGGAAAGGAACAAAGTAAAGGCAGCATTGCTACACAGTTGTCAGATTGCTAGAGAACCACAACCCTGACAGACAGAGATTTTAAATAAGCATTAAGAAAGATAGAGTAGATATGCAGTAAAATAAGGTCACATATTGTACATGGCTTTTTGGGAAAAAAATTGACCATTAAAAGTCTGATATATTTTTAAAAATTCTCAGGTCTCAGTCTTTTTTTTTTGTTGGCATACAAAAACTGACAAGGCAAATTAACCAGTTCTCCTTTATTTTCACTGAATTTCCATTTCTAGTCTCAAGTGTACTGTAACCCAGCCAGCTGCTTCTTTCTCCTCCTTTACGGGGGGACGAGAAATAGAGAAAATAGATGTTTATTTACATCTATTCACAGAATTTAAAAATCGCAACCTAAACTTTATGGTGTAGATGACAACATCCTTCTGACTGGCACCATTTCCAACAGCTCACATGCTTGGCCCCAGTTCAGAAAAATGTGGTAATAAGTACTGACAGTCACTACGAAAAAAAAAAAGGTCTTAATTTCTACCTGGAAAAAACTGCTCTTGCTCTTCATTAGGGGCAGTTGGAGACCCTCCAACCATTACAACATATCCCTCATTGCTTCTCTGATAGGATATAAACCCTCAGAAAGACAGGGCCTGGTTCTTTTTCATTGTAAAGGTCAGAAATCCAGTGTGTGAATAAACAGGTAGTCAGTATTGACCAATATAGCTGTGAGAATACTCAGAGTATTAGCAGTCCTTAACATTTGACCTAGTGATGCAGAAAATCTTGTTCTAACTATCACAGCCATTCTAAGATTCTGTATGGGCTATTTGATAGCTGTGACTTGAGGAGAAACAAAATTTCAGCCATCTAAAAATTGTACTTTATTCTTTGGCCATTTTCTATCCTTTCCCACTCCAGTCTGAGTACATTGGCTCAAGAGATCCTCCAGCATCCACTGGTTTTCCTGGATCTTCTGCAACACCACAGAGATTGTGATCATCATTATGTTTCCAAGTGAACTATTTCTTTTTTCTCCACACCATGCACAAATAGTATATGACTATGCTTTTCAGAATGCTTAATTCTACATCAAATGGAAGTGAGTTTTGGCATCTCCCCTGGTTAGGAGCATCTTAAAATCTAATTTATGCCTTTTGAAGGTTTTGTGTCGGGCTCAGGTCTGGGAAGAACAACATGTGAGCAGGCTATTCTTGTAATTAATTGTTTGCTTTCTCTGGCTGCTCTGAGAATCTGTTCTTTGTCCCGTGTATCTGATAATGTCACAACTCTTAAGGGTCTTTATAGCTGTAGTAGCTAATGTACCTTAATGCATTTATATTTCAGAGTCTTCAGATGGGCTCCAAGCTGGGGTCTTGTTAACAGAAGCCAGAGCAGGGGGAAGCAGCCTTCCTGATAACCACACATTTGAGACCTCTGGTTGTGACTCTTCTCTCCTGCTGTTTCTGTGACCTCTCCCATTCCCCTCACGGTCTAATCATCCCTATTACAGTAACAAACATCTTGCATTCTCTAATCTATTGTTTGTAATCTCACAATTTGTGCTTGTCTAGAATGTCACTGCCATAAACAGAGCCAGAGTCCAGTGCTTTCTATTCCCAAAGCACAGGCATCCACCATGGGAGTGAGTGAGGAGCCTGCTTAGGCTCTGGGAGATTTAGAGTTCATGATTAAGATCACCTTAATTTCCAGGTGCAAGGTGCTGGCTTTATATATGGAGCAAGGGAGTGCTAAAATGTAGTACATGAACAGCAACACCAGGAGAAGTCACTGTTGGTTTTGCCCTTTTGAAATGCTTGGTTTAAAATCAATTGCAGTTGGAATCACAGCTAAGAAAAAGTACCACGTGGAAATGCTGAGCATCAGAGGCCCCTGGGAGGATTCAGCAGCAGGATTCCCACCTAAGAACATGCTGAATAAAGAGTCTGTCCAGCCTCATCACCTCCCAGTGGTGTGCATGCTTTAAGAAAAATAGAAGAGGTACCCAGTGATACTGGCTTGCCTTCCCAGCACCTGGGGCTTAGACTTCCTCAGATCTCAAGCAAATACTCATTCCATAGGTTTGGTGAGTCAGATGCACCCAAATGCACACCGTGGAGTTAGCCTAGGCATGTTCAGCTAAGTGTTCTGAGACCTGCAGGTGTCAGGTTTCCTGTCTGTGCTCTGGTGTTCCTAGAAAAACTTAAGAATTAGATACTGTGGATCTGCTGCACATGGAGCAGTATTTCCTTCCTTCATGAGTCTGATACAGGTAGCAATCTAGAGAAACAGAACAAGAGAACAGAAGAGATCTCTGCTTGAGGAAAAGCACTAACAAAAAGCAGTGTTCACTCCATCCAAGCAGGACTGTCAGAAGTTCACTCTTACCAAAATGACTCTCAGCACTGTAAGCAGCTGCTCAGTCTCCAAATGACACTTTTTTACCTGCTCATTAACCATTATCAGGGCTGTACCATAAACCTGGGTTGCCTTTAGCCATGGCAATGTGTGCACCATTTTCTGCACAGTTTAACCCAGACTGAGATCTAATATTAAATAATAATTTGTAGACTCATCCATGCTCACTGAAAAGAACCTCATTTCTGGCATCTCACAGTTGAGAGGTGAGAAAGACAGCAAGAAAGGGAATTTCGCCGACCTAATTAACTAGAGACATCAAAATAAAACTAGTAGGGTATTAAAAGTTAGTTGGTGGGAAAAATAAGGCAATGGAGAGAAGCATGAAGGGCAGGAGAAAGCAAAAACATGATGGGATGAAAGAGAAGGAGAGTATAAGCAAATGATATTTTGTCAGCAAGAATAGAGAACATAAAACTAGAAAATACTATGGGATCATCAGAATGGCAGCTGGATGTCCTTATCACTCATACTATAACAGCTTTTAAAAGGGTGGAAAAATCCTAACTGAATAACCATTCCTTTTTTATTTTTAACAAAGCATATGACTTTCACATTCAGAGGTTTCATTATAACCTCTGGCAACTAAGTGCTAATGGGTTCAGTTTTCATGTCTGCACTTCAGAGTGAAAAAGGGTCAGAAGTGAGTTGCATTTTTTCCTCTTCTCATTTAAAAGAAATGATATTTTGACTTGTAAGGAGCCAAGTGCAGTTCACGTGCTTGGTTTCCTCTGTGCTGCACATAAAAACAGGAAAAGCCAGGCTTTTGGCTGTGCTTCTTTTTATTGTTGGTTGTTTGACATGTTTTTCTATTACAATTCACAGCAGGGAGCGTTTATCTCCGTTATGAAAACCAGTTGGGCCATTGTTAGGGAAGAAAGCTGCACTTCCCCAGGAGGAAGTCAAGTGTCTCTGCAGTGTTGTAGGAGGGCATTCTGCAGTGGGAGCCAACGTGTGCTGGTGCTGGGGGACTCTGTGCTTTTTGAAAGGGGTGCTCAGCCACCCTCTGAGAAATGTCAGGTCTGTTCACTTGAAAAAAGCAAATATTGCATCTTAAGGTTTATTTTTCTACCTCTTCTTTCCTTCCAAAACTGTAAGAAATATAGTGTTGTCTTATTANATTTTAAATACTAATTAACCAAATCATTAATCAAAGATAGAAAGCTCTGTGTGAAATTTCAAAGGGGACCTCAGTCAGGAACCAGGATCTGCTCTTTTCAGCAATATTCTGATCTGAAGTCAAACTTTGCATTTGCATAATGCCATTGTCAAAATCTGAGTGAAGAACACAGAAAGTAAGATTTTCATCATGATTTATATTGTATGACTTGGTCATATATCTGTTAGGGTTTAAAATATGTGATTGAATTTTTTGGCCTTCTTTTTAAGTTATATACCCAGTGTGCTGGATTGTTATGGTTTGTTAATTTATTGGGTTAATCAAATTATTGTGTAATCCTCCAATTATTATTACTAATATTTTTCTTGGATGAGTATCTGTTTTTATACACAGCTTACAAGCCAATAACAATAGTTTTAAGATTAGAAAGTAAAATGAAGATAAAACATAACTGGATTCTCACCTTTCAAACTGCCAGTCCAATGCTTCATTTTGTGCACTTGCTTTTGGGCTCAGTTTGACCTTTGTAAAATATACAAAACCAAGAGAGCGAAAAGCAGAGTTCATATTCAGAGTTCTGCCCTGGAGACTGGGATTTCTTTAATACTCTGGCCCTTCAACTGGTGTTTTAGTGCAAGTTTTAGTGCAAAGGCTGTGAATTGCCTGTGAATTTTCCATTGTGATGTGTGTTCCATGTGATTTTTGTTCTTTTAATAAGTCTTCAACAATTCAGCATACTAGTTTGCCTCTGTGGGAAAAATATTTGTTCCAAGAGATCTGACAAAGATAAAAACCTCATTGAATATAGCTCTTCAGTTCTGGCTGAAGAAAAACAGCAGTACAAGACAAATAATTGGTTCTAACAACAACAACAAAAAATACTAAGAAAACAAATTCCAGATAGGGGGGATATTTTTTTAGTTTATTTCCCTAAGACTTAAGAATTCCATATAGCAAGAATTATAAACTTCCTGATGTTCAAACTGTATGAAAAGTCCAAAGTCCATTTCAGACTTGAACCCCTCTGTGTTCCAGTTATTTTTATCTGAAGTTAAGCAGGACTGTGTCCATGGTAAATCATCTAATAGTATTAAAAACTACAGGTATCCAGCATTTAAAACATCAGCTGACATCCACTTCATTGTACAAAAATTTTAAAAAAAAAATTTGGTAACTCTTGACACAATGTACAGTAGAGATGTTTTTGGTTGTATGCACTGAAATTGGGCAATTTCTTGCTTTTAGAACTTACATTGAGATAGAAGTGACAAATGTTTGGGACTGAAGTATTTCTGCTTCTCTTTCTGGAATAGAAAAGGACCTAGAANATCTTAATGTTTACTTTTCTACCTCTTCTTTCCTTCCAAAACTGTAAGAAATATAGTGTTGTCTTATTAGTATTCTTTTTTTTACAGACCCATTGCCATTTTCCCCTAAACACAAATCCCTTAAACATTCACATCAAAAATAATCAATATTTTTTTTTAGCGCAGAAGTGTGTATTGATTCAAAATTAGGCCATGGGATTTGATTCTACCAGTCAATATTCTGGCCAGAGTTTGGGTGGCATTACACCTTTGTGAGAAAATCCATAAGTTAAATTCATTCCACGTCAAATAAATGGGATTTCATCTGTCTAGATCAAATAATAAAATTAATTTAAAATATTAATTT